>JALJVW010002153.1:0-17198 GCA_024865655.1 Emberiza elegans
TGCAGGATTTTGCGCTTCTGGTAAAAGTATTCACCGTCCCAGATTTTCTGAATGTTAATTCAAGATAGCCTGCTCTTTCCTAAATAATGTGTGAGTGAAAGTAAGTCAAACAAAACAAAACAACAACGACAGACAAAAAAAAAAAAAAAAAAAAAAAAAAAAAAAAAAAAAAAAAAAAAAAAAAAAAAAAAAAAAAAAAAAAAAAAAAAAAAAAAAAAAAAAAAAAAAAAAAAAAAAAAAAAAAAAAAAAAAAAAAAAAAAAAAAAAAAAAAAAAAAAAAAAAAAAAAAAAAAAAAAAAAAAAAAAAAAAAAAAAAAAAAAAAAAAAAAAAAAAAAAAAAAAAAAAAAAAAAAAAAAAAAAAAAAAAAAAAAAAAAAAAAAAAAAAAAAAAAAAAAAAAAAAAAAAAAAAAAAAAAAAAAAAAAAAAAAAAAAAAAAAAAAAAAAAAAAAAAAAAAAAAAAAAAAAAAAAAAAAAAAAAAAAAAAAAAAAAAAAAAAAAAAAAAAAAAAAAAAAAAAAAAAAAAAAAAAAAAAAAAAAAAAAAAAAAAAAAAAAAAAAAAAAAAAAAAAAAAAAAAAAAAAAAAAAAAAAAAAAAAAAAAAAAAAAAAAAAAAAAAAAAAAAAAAAAAAAAAAAAAAAAAAAAAAAAAAAAAAAAAAAAAAAAAAAAAAAAAAAAAAAAAAAAAAAAAAAAAAAAAAAAAAAAAAAAAAAAAAAAAAAAAAAAAAAAAAAAAAAAAAAAAAAAAAAAAAAAAAAAAAAAAAAAAAAAAAAAAAAAAAAAAAAAAAAAAAAAAAAAAAAAAAAAAAAAAAAAAAAAAAAAAAAAAAAAAAAAAAAAAAAAAAAAAAAAAAAAAAAAAAAAAAAAAAAAAAAAAAAAAAAAAAAAAAAAAAAAAAAAAAAAAAAAAAAAAAAAAAAAAAAAAAAAAAAAAAAAAAAAAAAAAAAAAAAAAAAAAAAAAAAAAAAAAAAAAAAAAAAAAAAAAAAAAAAAAAAAAAAAAAAAAAAAAAAAAAAAAAAAAAAAAAAAAAAAAAAAAAAAAAAAAAAAAAAAAAAAAAAAAAAAAAAAAAAAAAAAAAAAAAAAAAAAAAAAAAAAAAAAAAAAAAAAAAAAAAAAAAAAAAAAAAAAAAAAAAAAAAAAAAAAAAAAAAAAAAAAAAAAAAAAAAAAAAAAAAAAAAAAAAAAAAAAAAAAAAAAAAAAAAAAAAAAAAAAAAAAAAAAAAAAAAAAAAAAAAAAAAAAAAAAAAAAAAAAAAAAAAAAAAAAAAAAAAAAAAAAAAAAAAAAAAAAAAAAAAAAAAAAAAAAAAAAAAAAAAAAAAAAAAAAAAAAAAAAAAAAAAAAAAAAAAAAAAAAAAAAAAAAAAAAAAAAAAAAAAAAAAAAAAAAAAAAAAAAAAAAAAAAAAAAAAAAAAAAAAAAAAAAAAAAAAAAAAAAAAAAAAAAAAAAAAAAAAAAAAAAAAAAAAAAAAAAAAAAAAAAAAAAAAAAAAAAAAAAAAAAAAAAAAAAAAAAAAAAAAAAAAAAAAAAAAAAAAAAAAAAAAAAAAAAAAAAAAAAAAAAAAAAAAAAAAAAAAAAAAAAAAAAAAAAAAAAAAAAAAAAAAAAAAAAAAAAAAAAAAAAAAAAAAAAAAAAAAAAAAAAAAAAAAAAAAAAAAAAAAAAAAAAAAAAAAAAAAAAAAAAAAAAAAAAAAAAAAAAAAAAAAAAAAAAAAAAAAAAAAAAAAAAAAAAAAAAAAAAAAAAAAAAAAAAAAAAAAAAAAAAAAAAAAAAAAAAAAAAAAAAAAAAAAAAAAAAAAAAAAAAAAAAAAAAAAAAAAAAAAAAAAAAAAAAAAAAAAAAAAAAAAAAAAAAAAAAAAAAAAAAAAAAAAAAAAAAAAAAAAAAAAAAAAAAAAAAAAAAAAAAAAAAAAAAAAAAAAAAAAAAAAAAAAAAAAAAAAAAAAAAAAAAAAAAAAAAAAAAAAAAAAAAAAAAAAAAAAAAAAAAAAAAAAAAAAAAAAAAAAATCCTTACCCTTGTCTATATGGTGAGCTATAACAAGGATGGTCTCAGAAGAAACACGTATAATTTCAAGTAATTTTCAAATTTAGTCAGCCAGATCCAAGTGGCTGTACTTAAATCTCCTACTAGCCATTTGGCTTCTAAATCATGAGGCAGAATCATGAATAACAGATGTTTTGTGATGAGGGTGACTAAAAGCTGAGTACTTCTTTGAGATCTGAGTATTTTAGACCATGACAGCCTTCTAGGTAGCTGGGCATAAAAATTACCCTTCTTCCTCCTGCTCTCAAATCTTATGCTGGAGATGAGAGTGTAGTTTGTTATTGCTACTGAGACTTTTGCTGGAAATTTTTTAACGTCTCCCTGTAATTTTTTAGAGAATCAAATTTGATTTCTTCCCTTACTTCTCCCATCTTCAAAAGTCTACTTTGGAAATAGAATGAGCTCTTCAGCATTTTTATTTTGTTCTGCTTTGAAGAAAAAGCACTGTAAATCACCTAGAAAATGCTTTCCATGGAAAAATATTTTCCAAGCAGATAAAATTCACCCTTTCAAAAACACTTCTCTCCACTGCTGTGATGCATGCAAATTTTATTTTGTAAACAATGGCTTTGGTTTGAAAATGAAAGAAAGGTTTCACTTCACTGACTGACATTATTTTGCTTGGCTTTATAGAAGACTATTAGAAGGCTAAAATCACCACCTACAATTAATGATCGTCAATGTTTACACAGGTCCATTCATATGATGGTACAACCTGGATAGAGATTATCTCTTTCAAAGTGGGAAAGGCAGGCTCCTACTTCGCACTGCTTAAGCTGTAGCATCTCAATGTTAACAGAGGTTAAATCTGCACTGGTGAAAAATTGACATGAACATATTGATTTTGATTAAATATTGTTACAAGGCAGATTTTACGCTGCATGTTTTCCTCGTTATTTTAACCATGAGGTGATGCTGTCATTCCCTGCCTAGAACTTTAGGACTGACATCTCTTTTAAGTAGAAAATGCTCTATGGGTTCCTAGCTTTGCTGTTTGCACTGTGAGTAAGGTGGGATTCAGGCACCTGGTGTTCAAAAGAATGGGAGTCATCTACACCTTCAGCACTGGAATTGGCCTGCTAGAGCCAACAGGTTATAGACCCTCCTGATGCAGTGGTGAGTATTGGTGTAATATTAAAAGTCAGCCAAGACATGCAGCACGTAGTGAACTAACAGTTAAAAGGGCAGAATTGTTAGATTAGTTATACATGATGTGGGCAGTTCTTGATTTCATGCCGAACATTGTAGACATAAGAAATGTGACAGTATTCACTGTCACACAGCAAAATATCTTTTCTGTTCATTTCAGTTCCATCACAAAAGAGCATTCATTGAAAGTTTCTTTGATATTAACTCCTGTGAAGTAATAAAAAAAACAGTGGACTCCTAGTGATAAAACAACTCAACAACAAAAATTATTCAAATTCTGAAAAGTTGAACAATGTTCAAACTTTGGTGCAATCTCGTGTAATCAAAATGGCAAAAAGTGTAAAAATCTTGCAAAGACATATAGGGTGCATCTTATTAAGGGTGTGTGATTAACAACATAGATGTTTGTGAAATGGAGGCTCTACTGGAGCTTTATCATTTTAGTGCATCAGTTAGATAGTCACTTGATGCAATTAAATGACTCTATTTGATAGAGCAGGCAGCAACATTTTAATGGGCATTTGCCTTCTACATTTTCCTCTAGAGATGGAGGTTTTTAATAGGAAAGACTGTGGCCAGAAAATCTGGAGAGGAGCAACGTACCATAAACCTGGAAAGTAGCTTGTCTTGCATCATTTGCTTTTCTGCAAATACTACCTCATATGTGTACAGAAAAAAAAAAAACAAAACCCAACAAAAATCAACTAGAAAAAGTAACTCTTAAACATATAATGGGGTAATAATAATAGGTTTTTAAAATCTGCAGATTGTCTTTTCCAAATTCCTCTCCCAGCCATGTCCTAAAGAACATTTTTTCACAGAAAATGGCTGCAAGATTGATGGAGTTCCATTCAATCATCATATGTTGATTAGCATACGCTTAATAAAAAGCTTATTAGCACATGCTCCAGTCTAAGCATGTCACTCAGAAGGTATAACAATATTGATGCTTTTTTTTTTTACTGTGACAGAAACATGGGTACACTGGTTCTGCAATTTTAAAATCATCAGGCAATAAAAATATAAACAATGCCACACTTTTATTTTATAAAATGGAGATCAGAATGGGTTTCAGTAATTCTTCTTGCTCCTATTCATTTGAAATTAGAGTACCTAACTGTTTTTTTCTCATAAATGCCACTTCAAGTGATGCTTTATTGCCTTCGGCTATGAAAGAGGACAATACATTTTAATTTGTATTGCTATAATTAAGCCTGAAATTTGATTTGATTTGATTTTTATATAGTCTCCCTGGTCAGGCATTGTGATGATGATATTTTGCTGTTCAAATTCAGGACTACAAAAATACTATTTTGGCCAGAGTAATGTGACGGGTGATGCAAGATTTGCAGTTCTAACAGGTTAACAAGTGTTATTTTCTCTCTGTCACTTTCACCAATCTCATCAGAAGAAGACCTTATCATAGTTTTATTTTTTGTTTTTTTTTTTTTTTAATAAATTTTTAAGTGAATTTCAATGTCATTTTTCTCACTTAAATTCCAGGTATATGATACAGATAATAGCTGGACTTTAGACTCATTTAACTCTAACAGTAATACCAAATCCTTTAGCTGATGGAGAACAGCAGTACCTTAATCCCATTTTATCCTGCAGGAGATTGACTTTCTCTGGTTCCATTTGATGACAATAAAAAACCATGACAGGCAGAACAAACTCATATTGCTGTGGGCAACTACTTTTGGTAGAAATCAATCCCTGTCTTTTCAGGGAGCAGGTGTCCTTTGTCTGGCTATCACGAGCATTCCATGTGGTTATGAAAGAGCATTGAGTTTTGGCAGGTCAGACTTTAAAACATCGGGAGGAATAGCACGTGCTTGGTTGGCATCCTCAATCTTTTGGGATTTCTGGGATGTGCTCAGGCACATCATTCCTCTTCTCTCAAGACTATCAAAAGTTCCTCCTTCCTCAAGATCATCCAGCAACATTATTTTCTTGGCAGCAGGACCAAAACTTCTACAAACAGGCCTACCCAGAGCCTAGCCTAGTCTAAATGAAGTATGTAAAGAAAGATGGAAATGAGGTTTTTAGGATAATTCACATCAAATTTAGGAAAACAGGATATCTTTCTAGAAATACAACTCTTTTCAATTCTCAAGGCTCATAAAGCTTCATTTTAAAATTTTGCTGATATTTCTTTATCTACTTTTTCCTGGGTTTTGTACCTATTTTAAATTAGTTCTGGTTTACAATTGCACAACATTCAAAGAAAACAAAAGTAAATACTCATCACATTTGTTGTAGCTCATTAACCTACTATTGAGCTGAGTTTTGATATTTTCCTAATCGTTTGCGGGTATACAGGCGTTTTTATTCATTTCAGATATAGTTTCAAAACTACCTGACACTGTTTTATGTGAAAGCTAGTGGAGAATCTATATTGCTTGCAGTGAACAACCCAGCAGCAATCAGAGAATGTCCACATTATAAGGAGTGCCCGTGGAGATACTATGAAGTACAGCTGTTTCACAGAAAAAAAAAAAATTTAACTGGTTTTGGTTGTTTTGTTTTGTGTTTGGTTGGTTTGGGGTTTTTTTTTTCTTTGGTTTGGCTTTTTGTTTTGTTTGGGGTTTTTTGATTTGGTTTGGTTTTTTTTTTTTTTTCCTTTTCCTTTGGTTCTCTTTTGTTTGTTTGAGTTTTTTTGGGGGAGTTTTTTTGGTTTTATTTCTTTATTTCTTTATTTTAACTAGGCAGTTTCCACAAAGTTTTTCCAAAAGACAAGTCTTTCTACATCTACTTTTAAGGTCATTAATATCTGTCTTCTACCCCCAAAAGACCTTTTGAAAGGTTAGACACATTTTAGTTGTACTTTCTGGGCTTAAGCACTGCTGTTCTCTTGCAGAGTTCTCGTTTTCTTTCAGGTCACACAAAAATTTTGTTAGAATTTGTAAAAACTCCATACAAAGCATTCCACCCCAACCACCCCTATGATACAAAGGTGGCTACAGGACTTGAAGTCAGATGTACACCTATTGGAGCCCTTGGAAGAACCATCGCACATATCAACCTCTTCAGAGACATCCAGAAGGTTCAGAACCTGAATTTCCACAGGTTTTCTATTTTTCCTACTAATAAGTAAGCTTCTCAGATTACCTGGGTTCAGGTTGTAAACTGGAGAGTGATAGAAAAAAAATCAACAAAATGCTAAAGGAAAGAATAGGGTTACTTTTTCTCAAAGATTTCTTGAAGCAATTATCTTATACCAATGGTTTGAAGAGTTGATGTGGTTTAGAAAATTTTCAAAGTTTTATGTGGGTGAAGAAAAAAAAAACTTCTTCTAATTTTCTTCTAATACATTTCTGTAGAGATGTGGTTTAGACAGAGCATGCAGTTGATGACAGACAAAAAAGCACAAATTTGGACAGAAATACTGGGGTTAGGTTTCACCTCATTGGCAGGGTGTCCAACTGTATGGAGGCCAGACAAGCAAGGATAAGGAGAAAAAATTGTCCCTCTTATTTCAGAACTGTGCTTTATCCATCCCAAAGTGGAGTGAATCAATGGCTGCACTTGGCCTTCTCTGGTTGGAATTCCCAGATATCTCATCCCTGCCATTGTGTCAGGCAGACTGTGTCGGCAAAAGGGATAAGGGACACGAGCCTTCCCAGAAGCAGCAAACTGTGCATTATCCTACCTAAGGAAGTTCTGGATCAGTACATATTTGAACGTTTTGCTCAGTTTTGCTAGAATAGGTTTTTTCTTTGATGTTCCTTGTCATGGGATTGGAGACTTTTCCCAGGGATAAGTTGCTGTCTGTTACCACAGCTGAATTTGTCTAGATGCTTGAAAGCAGTTGAATGGTACCAAGGCATGAATTATTGAATTCCTCAAAAGTGGCAGAATGGAACATTCATAACATCAACTGTTACCTTGCTGAGAGACTTCACAAGAATTTGATCTTTCCTGTCTCAGCTTGAAGTGGTGGATCTGAGGAGGACGGAGAGCAGCATGTGGCTGCCACATCAAAACCCAGGAAGCTGCAAAGGTGCTGCAGATCTTGTAACCGACCACTAGCGAAGGAAAAGACAGTTGTCCAAAAGTGCTTGCATTCGAATGTTAGCGTGAATAAAATCGCAGGAGAGTGGTAAGGTACTGTTTTCTATCAGTTTGCAAGCTGTGCACACAATCCCAGTGTGGCTCGGCTTGGTTGTTCGCCTTTCGGAAGGTGCCGCTCTCTCCGGCTCCCGGAGGCGAAGAAGCGGCTTCTTCGCGCAAAGAGCATTGTGCCGGTCGCAGAGCACTGTGCCGGTAGCGGTGTGCTCCGAACCGCGGCTTCTGTTAGTTGGAAATTATAAAGGGTTATTTTATACAATGCTCTTGTCAGAAGGTGTTTACCAGCAGTCTCTGGACAGTCTGACCACCCTGCAACTGTCCTTCGGTGTAATATTCCTCTGGAAAACCCTCTCTCTAAAGTCTTACATTTTACAAAAAGTACAAAGGACGCGCGAGGGAGCAGGAGTAAAGTGCTGGATGCTCCCGGAGAAGCTTCTCATAGGCTGCTAATTAAAGGGTGCAACAGGTCACCAATTAACCCTTTTCCTGAGAGTTAGTTGATGCAGTGGTCTAGAGTTTCCTTCCTCCTCTTCTCCAAGGTGCTGGCAGAGTCACAGCATGCCTCTGAAGGAGTGCTGCTGAACAGACTCCGTGCAGTCAGAGGAATTTCCTGGGCCTGCAGGGAGTACTCAAAGTGGCAGTGAGGTGGTAAGTGTGGGGCCATGATTCGGGGATGAGCTTAGCATGGCTGTGTTGGGATTATGCTGCCAGTAGCACCTCCCTCCCTGCCAAACTCAGAGAAAGTTCTTGACCACTTGCAGAGAAGCATAAAGTTAACAATCAGGTGTGCTCCTGTGGCCAGGGCAGCCCTGGGGGAGAAAGAGATGGGGAGAAGGAGATATTGGGAAGGAGGTTGTAAGAAGAGGGTAGTTGAGAGCAATCAGAGCCTGCTGGAGCATCCACGGTGCTGGCCATCCTTTACATTGTGCATTTTCAACTACTCAAAATTTGGTTTTTAGGAACAAAAATTCTACTACTCTTTTCGATTAAAACCTTAAGGAAAAGGGTTTTCCACCTTCTGCAAAACTCTTTATACATCACTCAGATTTTCTGAAGAACAGATGACTGTCTATATGAGTGAGCTATAACAAGGATGGTCTCAGAAGAAACACGTATAATTTCAAGTAATTTTCAAATTTAGTCAGCCAGATCCAAGTGGCTGTACTTAAATCTCCTACTAGCCATTTGGCTTCTAAATCATGAGGCAGAATCATGAATAACAGATGTTTTGTGATGAGGGGTGACTAAAAGCTGAGTACTTCTTTGAGATCTGAGTATTTTTAGACCATGACAGCCTTCTAGGTAGCTGGGCATAAAAATTACCCTTCTTCCTCCTGCTCTCAAATCTTATGCTGGAGATGAGAGTGTAGTTTATTATTGCTACTGAGACTTTTGCTGGAAATTTTTTAACGTCTCCCTGTAATTTTTTAGAGAATCAAATTTGATTTCTTCCCTTACTTCTCCCATCTTCAAAGTCTACTTTGGAAATAGAATGAGCTCTTCAGCATTTTTATTTTGTTCTGCTTTGAAGAAAAAGCACTGTAAATCACCTAGAAAATGCTTTCCATGGAAAAATATTTTCCAAGCAGATAAAATTCACCCTTTCAAAAACACTTCTCTCCACTGCTGTGATGCATGCAAATTTTATTTTGTAAACAATGGCTTTGGTTTGAAAATGAAAGAAAGGTTTCACTTCACTGACTGACATTATTTTGCTTGGCTTTATAGAAGACTATTAGAAGGCTAAAATCACCACCTACAATTAATGATGCGTCAATGTTTACACAGGTCCATTCATATGATGGTACAACCTGGATAGAGATTATCTCTTTCAAAGTGGGAAAGGCAGGCTCCTACTTCGCACTGCTTAAGCTGTAGCATCTCAATGTTAACAGAGGTTAAATCTGCACTGGTGAAAAATTGACATGAACATATTGATTTTGATTAAATATTGTTACAAGGCAGATTTTACGCTGCATGTTTTCCTCGTCTCAGTGTCTTTTTTAATTTCTGAGGCTTGTTATGTTAATTCAGTACTACTTAGATTTGATCATAACTACCAAAACAGTGCATCTTTTAAGAACTAGCTTGAATTTTAACCATGAGAGTGATGCTGTCATTCCCTGCCTAGAACTTTAGGACTGACATCTCTTTTAAGTAGAAAATGCTCTATGGGTTCCTAGCTTTGCTGTTTGCACTGTGAGTAAGGTGGGATTCAGGCACCTGGTGTTCAAAAGAATGGGAGTCATCTACACCTTCAGCACTGGAATTGGCCTGCTAGAGCCAACAGGTTATAGACCCTCCTGATGCAGTGGTGAGTATTGGTGTAATATTAAAAGTCAGCCAAGACATGCAGCACGTAGTGAACTAACAGTTAAAAGGGCAGAATTGTTAGATTAGTTATACATGATGTGGGCAGTTCTTGATTTCATGCCGAACATTGTAGACATAAGAAATGTGACAGTATTCACTGTCACACAGCAAATGTATCTTTTCTGTTCATTTCAGTTCCATCACAAAAGAGCATTCATTGAAAGTTTCTTTGATATTAACTCCTGTGAAGTAATAAAAAAAACAGTGGACTCCTAGTGATAAAACAACTCAACAACAAAAAATTATTCAAATTCTGAAAAGTTGAACAATGTTCAAACTTTGGTGCAATCTCGTGTAATCAAAATGGCAAAAAGTGTAAAAATCTTGAAACACATATAGGGTGCATCTTATTAAGGGTGTGTGATTAACAACATAGATGTTTGTGAAATGGGGCTCTACTGGAGCTTTATCATTTTAGTGCATCAGTTAGATAGTCACTTGATGCAATTAAATGACTCTATTTGATAGAGCAGGCAGCAACATTTTAATGGGCATTTGCCTTCTACATTTTTTTCCTCTAGAGATGGAGGTTTTTAATAGGAAAGACTGTGGCCAGAAAATCTGGGAGGAGCAACGTACCATAAACCTGGAAAGTAGCTTGTCTTGCATCATTTGCTTTTCTGCAAATACTACCTCATATGTGTACAGAAAAAAAAAAAACAAAACCCAACAAAAATCAACTAGAAAAAGTAACTCTTAAACATATAATGGGGTAATAATAATAGGTTTTTAAAAATCTGCAGATTGTCTTTTCAAATTCCTCTCCCAGCCATGTCCTAAAGAACATTTTTTCACAGAAAATGGCTGCAAGATTGATGGAGTTCCATTCAATCATCATATGTTGATTAGCATACGCTTAATAAAAAGCTTATTAGCACATGCTCCAGTCTAAGCATGTCACTCAGAGAAGGTATAACAATATTGATGCTTTTTTTTACTGTGACAGAAACATGGGTACACTGGTTCTGCAATTTTAAAATCATCAGGCAATAAAAAATAAAACAATGCCACACTTTTATTTTATAAAATGGAGATCAGAATGGGTTTCAGTAATTCTTCTTGCTCCTATTCATTTGAAATTAGAGTACCTAACTGTTTTTTTCTCATAAATGCCACTTCAAGTGATGCTTTATTGCCTTGGCTATGAAAGAGGACAATACATTTTAATTTGTATTGCTATAATTAAGCCTGAAATTTGATTTGATTTGATTTTTTATATAGTCTCCCTGGTCAGGCATTGTGATGATGATATTTTGCTGTTCAAATTCAGGACTACAAAAATACTATTTTGGCCAGAGTAATGTGACGGGTGATGCAAGATTTGCAGTTCTAACAGGTTAACAAGTGTTATTTTCTCTCTGTCACTTTCACCAATCTCATCAGAAGAAGACCTTATCATAGTTTTATTTTTTTTTTTTTTTTTTTAATAAATTTTTAAGTGAATTTCAATGTCATTTTTCTCACTTAAATTCCAGGTATATGATACAGATAATAGCTGGACTTTAGACTCATTTAACTCTAACAGTAATACCAAATCCTTTAGCTGATGGAGAACAGCAGTACCTTAATCCCATTTTATCCTGCAGGAGATTGACTTTCTCTGGTTCCATTTGATGACAATAAAAAAAACCATGACAGGCAGAACAAACTCATATTGCTGTGGGCAACTACTTTTGGTAGAAATCAATCCCTGTCTTTTTCAGGGAGCAGGTGTCCTTTGTCTGGCTATCACGAGCATTCCATGTGGTTATGAAGAGAGCATTGAGTTTTGGCAGGTCAGACTTTAAAACATCGGGAGGAATAGCACGTGCTTGGTTGGCATCCTCAATCTTTTGGGATTTCTGGGATTGCTCTGGGATCATGCTCAGGCACATCATTCCTCTTCTCTCAAGACTATCAAAAGTTCCTCCTTCCTCAAGATCATCCAGCAACATTATTTTCTTGGCAGCAGGACCAAAACTTCTACAAACAGGCCTACCCAGAGCCTAGCCTAGTCTAAATGAAGTATGTAAAGAAAGATGGAAATGAGGTTTTTAGATAATTCACATCAAATTTAGGAAAACAGGATATCTTTCTAGAAATACAACTCTTTTCAATTCTCAAGGCTCATAAAGCTTCATTTTAAAATTTTGCTGATATTTCTTTATCTACTTTTCCTGGGTTTTGTACCTATTTTAAATTAGTTCTGGTTTACAATTGCACAACATTCAAAGAAAACAAAAGTAAATACTCATCACATTTGTTGTAGCTCATTAACCTACTATTGAGCTGAGTTTTGATATTTTCCTAATCGTTGCGGGTATACAGGCGTTTTTATTCATTTCAGATATAGTTTTCAAAACTACCTGACACTGTTTTATGTGAAAGCTAGTGGAGAATCTATATTGCTTGCAGTGAACAACCCAGCAGCAATCAGAGAATGTCCACATTATAAAGTGCCCGTGGAGATACTATGAAGTACAGCTGTTTCACAGAAAAAAAAAATTTAACTGGTTTTGGTTGTTTGTTTTGTGTTTTTGGTTGGTTTGGGGTTTTTTTTTTTTTCTTTGGTTTGGCTTTTTGTTTTGTTTGGGGTTTTTGATTTGGTTTGGTTTTTTTTTTTTTTTTCCTTTTCCTTTGGTTCTCTTTTTGTTTGTTTTTTTTTTTGGGGGGGGAGGTTTTGGTTTTATTTCTTTATTTCTTTATTTTAACTAGGCGGTTTCCACAAAGTTTTTCCAAAAGACAAGTCTTTCTACATCTACTTTTAAGGTCATTAATATCTGTCTTCTACCCCAAAAGACCTTTTGAAAGGTTAGACACATTTTAGTTGTACTTTCTGGGCTTAAGCACTGCTGTTCTCTTGCAGAGTTCTCGTTTTCTTTCAGGTCACACAAAAATTTTGTTAGAATTTGTAAAAACTCCATACAAAGCATTCCACCCCAACCACCCCTATGATACAAAGGTGGCTACAGGACTTGAAGTCAGATGTACACCTATTGGAGCCCTTGGAAGAACCATCGCACATATCAACCTCTTCAGAGACATCCAGAAGGTTCAGAACCTGAATTTCCACAGGTTTTCTATTTTTCCTACTAATAAGTAAGCTTCTCAGATTACCTGGGTTCAGGTTGTAAACTGGAGAGTGATAGATAAAAAAAAAATCAACAAAATGCTAAAAAAGGAAAGAATAGGGTTACTTTTTCTCAAAGATTTCTTGAAGCAATTATCTTATACCAATGGTTTGAAGAGTTGATGTGGTTTAGAAAAATTTTCAAAGTTTATGTGGGTGAAGGAAAAAAAAAACTTCTTCTAATTTTCTTCTAATACATTTCTGTAGAGATGTGGTTTAGACAGAGCATGCAGTTGATGACAGACAAAAAAGCACAAATTTGGACAGAAATACTGGGGGTTAGGTTTCACCTCATTGGCAGGGTGTCCAACTGTATGGAGGCCAGACAAGCAAGGATAAGGAGAAAAAATTGTCCCTCTTATTTCAGAACTGTGCTTTATCCATCCCAAAGTGGAGTGAATCAATGGCTGCACTTGGCCTTCTCTGGTTGGAATTCCCAGATATCTCATCCCTGCCATTGTGTCAGGCAGACTGTGTCGGCAAAAGGGATAAGGGACACGAGCCTTCCCAGAAGCAGCAAACTGTGCATTATCCTACCTAAGGAAGTTCTGGATCAGTACATATTTGAACGTTTTGCTCAGTTTTGCTAGAATAGGGTTTTTCTTTGATGTTCCTTGTCATGGGATTGGAGACTTTTCCCAGGGATAAGTTGGGATAAGTTGCTGTCTGTTACAAGGCATGAATTATTGAATTCCTCAAAAGTGGCTGGAACATTTGTCTAGATACCTTTGAAATCTTTCCTGTCTCACTTGAAGTTGGAATGGTACCAAGGCATGAATTATTGAATTCCTCAAAAGTGGCAGAATGGAACATTCATAACATCAACTGTTACCTTGCTGAGAGACTTTTCAAAATTTGATCTTTCCTGTCTCAGCTTGAAGTGGTGGATCTGAGGAGGACGGAGCAGAGCAGCATGTGGCTGCCACATCAAAACCCAGGAAGCTGCAAAGGTGCTGCAGATCTTGTCGCCTAACTAAGCAAAAACCACTCTAAGGCGAAACTGTGCCAGGAAAAGTGTTCTAGAGGTGCACAGAGCTCTGCAGTTGTCCAAAAGTGCTCCAAAACGACTTGCATTCGAATATTAGCGTGAATAAAATCGCAGGAGTGTGGTAAGGTACTGTTTTCTATCAGTTTGCAAGCTGTGCACACAATCCCAGTGTGGCTCGGCTTGGTTGTTCGCCTTTCGGAAGGTGCCGCTCTCTCCGGCTCCCGGAGGCGAAAAGCGCTTCTTCTTGGCGCAAATTCGCGCAAAGCTTCTTCATTGTGCCGGTCGCAAAGAGCATTGTGCCGGTCGCGGTGTGCTCCGAAGCGCGGCTTCTGCCGAAAAAAGCCAGGGACCGGCGCTTAGCTCGGGCGAGTGCCGTACCTTCGTCTTTAGCGTCTCTTGTCGCCTACACCTAAGCAAAAAGCTTTTCCACTATGTCTCGCAAGGAGAAACTGTGCCAGTACAGAAATCATCTCCTATCGTGTTCTAGAGGTGCACGGAGCTCTGCAGAGCGTTTTGCAGAAGCAAAAGAAAGTAGTCCAAAACGACTTGCATTCGAATGTTAGCGTGAATAAAATCGCAGGAGAGTGGTAAGGTACTGTTTTCTATCAGTTTGCAAGCTGTGCACACAATCCCAGTGTGGCTCGGCTTGGTTGTTCGCCTTTCGGAAGGTGCCGCTCTCTCCGGCTCCCGGAGGCGAAGAAGCGGCTTCTTCGCGCAAAGAGCATTGTGCCGGTCGCGGTGTGCTCGAAGCGCGGCTTCTGCCGAAAGAAGCCAGGGACCGGCGCTTAGCTCGGGCGAGCGCCGTACCTTCGTCTTTAGCGTCTCTTGTCGCCTACACCTAAGCAAAAAGCTTTTCCACTATGTCTCGCAAGGAGAAACTGTGCCAGTACAGAAATCATCTCCTATCGTGTTCTAGAGGTGCACAGAGCTCTGCAGAGCGTTTTGCAAAAGCAAAAGAAAGTAGTCCAAAACGACTTGCATTCGAATGTTAGCGTGAATAAAATCGCAGGAGAGTGGTAAGGTACTGTTTTCTATCAGTTTGCAAGCTGTGCACACAATCCCAGTGTGGCTCGGCTTGGTTGTTCGCCTTTCGGAAGGTGCCGCTCTCTCCGGCTCCCGGAGGCGAAGAAGCGGCTTCTTGGCGCAAAAAGCATTGTGCCGGTCGCAGAGCACTGTGCGGTAGCGGTGTGCTCGAACCGCGGCTTCTGTTAGTTAAATTATAAAGGGTTATTTTATACAATGCTCTTGTCAGAAGGTGTTTACCAGCAGTCTCTGGACAGTCTGACCACCCTGCAACTGTCCTTCGGTGTAATATTCCTCTGGAAAACCCTCTCTCTAAAGTCTTACATTTTACAAAAAGTACAAAAGGACGCGCGAGGAGCAGGAGTAAAGTGCTGGATGCTCCCGGAGAAGCTTCTCATAGGCTGCTAATTAAGGGTGCAACAGGTCACCAATTAACCCTTTTCCTGAGAGTTAGTTGATGCAGTGGTCTAAGGTTTCCTTCCTCCTCTTCTCCAAGGTGCTGGCAGAGTCACAGCATGCCTCTGAAGGGAGTGCTGCTGAACGCAGACTCCGTGCAGTCAGAGGAATTTCCTGGGCCTGCAGGGAGTACTCAAAGTGGCAGTGAGGTGGTAAGTGTGGGGCCATGATTCGGGGATGAGCTTAGCATGGCTGTGTTGGGATTATGCTGCCAGTAGCACCTCCCTCCCTGCCAAACTCAGAAAGTTCTTGACCACTTGCAGAGAAGCATAAAGTTAACAATCAGGTGTGCTCCTGTGGCCAGGGCAGCCCTGGAGGGAGAAAGAGATGGGGAGAAGGAGATATTGGGAAGGAGGTTGTAAGAAGAGGGTAGTTGAGAGCAATCAGAGCCTGCTGGAGCATCCACGGTGCTGGCCATCCTTTACATTGTGCATTTTCAACTACTCAAAATTTGGTTTTTTTAGGAACAAAAATTCTACTACTCTTTTCGATTAAAACCTTAAGGAAAAGGGTTTTCCACCTTCTGCAAAACTCTTTATACATCACTCAGATTTTCTGAAGAACAGATGACTGTCTATATGAGTGAGCTATAACAAGGATGGTCTCAGAAGAAACACGTATAATTTCAAGTAATTTTCAAATTTAGTCAGCCAGATCCAAGTGGCTGTACTTAAATCTCCTACTAGCCATTTGGCTTCTAAATCATGAGGCAGAATCATGAATAACAGATGTTTTGTGATGAGGGGTGACTAAAAGCTGAGTACTTCTTTGAGATCTGAGTATTTTAGACCATGACAGCCTTCTAGGTAGCTGGGCATAAAAATTACCCTTCTTCCTCCTGCTCTCAAATCTTATGCTGGAGATGAGAGTGTAGTTTGTTATTGCTACTGAGACTTTTGCTGGAAATTTTTTAACGTCTCCCTGTAATTTTTTTTAGAGAATCAAATTTGATTTCTTCCCTTACTTCTCCCATCTTCAAAGTCTACTTTGGAAATAGAATGAGCTCTTCAGCATTTTTATTTTGTTCTGCTTTGAAGAAAAAGCACTGTAAATCACCTAGAAAATGCTTTCCATGGAAAAATATTTTCCAAGCAGATAAAATTCACCCTTTCAAAAACACTTCTCTCCACTGCTGTGATGCATGCAAATTTTATTTTGTAAACAATGGCTTTGGTTTGAAAATGAAAGAAAGGTTTCACTTCACTGACTGACATTATTTTGCTTGGCTTTATAGAAGACTATTAGAAGGCTAAAATCACCACCTACAATTAATGATCGTCAATGTTTACACAGGTCCATTCATATGATGGTACAACCTGGATAGAGATTATCTCTTTCAAAGTGGGAAAGGCAGGCTCCTACTTCGCACTGCTTAAGCTGTAGCATCTCAATGTTAACAGAGGTTAAATCTGCACTGGTGAAAAATTGACATGAACATATTGATTTTGATTAAATATTGTTACAAAGGCAGATTTTACGCTGCATGTTTTCCTCGTCTCAGTGTCTTTTAATTTCTGAGGCTTGTTATGTTAATTTCAGTACTACTTAGATTTGATCATAACTACCAAAACAGTGCATCTTTTAAGAACTAGCTTGAATTTTAACCATGAGAGTGATGCTGTCATTTCCTGCCTAGAACTTTAGGACTGACATCTCTTTTAAGTAGAAAATGCTCTATGGGTTCCTAGCTTTGCTGTTTGCACTGTGAGTAAGGTGGGATTCAGGCACCTGGTGTTCAAAAGAATGGGAGTCATCTACACCTTCAGCACTGGAATTGGCCTGCTAGAGCCAACAGGTTATAGACCCTCCTGATGCAGTGGTGAGTATTGGTGTAATATTAAAAGTCAGCCAAGACATGCAGCACGTAGTGAACTAACAGTTAAAAGGGCAGAATTGTTAGATTAGTTATACATGATGTGGGCAGTTCTTGATTTCATGCGAACATTGTAGACATAAGAAATGTGACAGTATTCACTGTCACACAGCAAATATATCTTTTCTG
>JALJVW010002159.1:0-25114 GCA_024865655.1 Emberiza elegans
ATCATTATGGTTTAAAATTGTATAAACCAATATTTTATTCTGAAAATATGTAATATAATTTTTTCTATTTTTAGAAAAATATTCATAAAGTACAGCATATATTAATTAAGTAATTTTTAGATAAACTAATAAAATGAAAATATTCTGCAAATAAAGTTAAATAAAAGCTGTGTTTTAAATATGATTAGATACTAAACAGAATTTTTGTACCAGATATTTTAATGATTGTACCAGATATTTTTTACAGGGAAGAGACGTGCTGAAGCATTTGAGTCTTTTTCCAAGGTGTTAATGATCTGCTATGCTGATCTCTGTGTGTGCCTGGGTGTGTGGGGAAGGGGTGCATGGGAAGGAATGTCTATGTTTGCTTAACTATTGAATTATTTGAAAGTAACTGTACTCAGAAACTTGAGGATAATAAATTAGTGTTTTATTATTATTTTGCACAGAAAGTTTATTGCACCAAGGACTTCAGTCAACTTAAATACAAGCTGGTCAGCTCAATATCCCAAATCAATTTTTCTTTAGTGGGAAATTAGGCAGAATCAGTCCTAGAGTGAATGGAATCACTCCTGTTCAGGTTAATAGGCATTGCTTCCCCTCTCACGTTATTTTGGATTAATTTGGCATATTGATACATTTCATTAAGCGATTATAAAAACCCCATATTTTTGCTTTCTGAAATCCAACACCCACTGAAGTGAAAGTGGGGTTTATCCAATTAAAGGGAGAAGTCTGCATCATAGCTAGTTGTTCTCAGCTTTTGTTTATAGTTAATGAAAGAAAACAGACAGTTGCAATGTGTGATTCTTCTGAATTAAGATATCTACTTAAGATGAGATAAACCACAGCCTAAAAAATTCCAGCTACTCGGTATTGATTATATATAAATCCTTGTATCAATACATCAAAGAGACAAGCAGACTGCCTGTGCCTAAAGTCAGATGAGAAGTTGAAGGCTTTTCACTAATTACTATGCTTTGGAATAAGCTATTTGCTTTCTCTGAGCAGAAATTCCTTCGGATTCTTTATAATATCTGTTTTTTCTATTGTTTTTATCTTAGTTTGGAAAAAACCCCAAACAACAAAAACCCCATCTTGCTCACCTATTTTAGACTCAAAGTCTTTTTTAGATTAAGGTAGTCTGAATTTTAAAAATTCAGTCTTTCCTTTCCTTTCTTTGTCTACCAAATATGCAATTTTAACTCTTTTTAAATTATCTGCTTTTTGAAAGAAATTACGCATGCATATTGGAAATAAATTTCACTGTTATTACTGAGTTCTTTGTATCATATATGAAATGCTAGGGATCATGCAGATTGAAATACCTTAAAAATAATGAATCGAATATTGAATTTGTTTTTCCTTTTAAAATGAAGCTATATTTTAATAATAATTCTATAAATTCATTCAGATCTAAATATACATACACCATACATGTATAAATGCAATTCTTTTATTAACTAACATGTCATACATTTTTTGAATTGAGATTAGCTTTAGTTTCAAATTAACTACATCATAAAAATCATTTGCCTATAAATTCTATAATAACACTGCTTAATTGGATAGTTTAAAGTGATATTTTTAAGCTGTTACTGTTCACCCTGGAAAAGAGAAGGAAGGCTGCGGGGAAAAAGATCACTGTATTTAAATACAGTAGGTGTATACAGGATGGAGCCAGGGTTTTTTCAGCAGCGCCCAGTGACAGGACCAGAGGCAGAAACTGAAACACAGGAGGTTCCCTTTGAACATCAGGAAACCCTTCTATACAGCAAAATTTGTATCTTCTTGATTTCTATTCATATTCTGAATAGTTCTATGAAAAGAGCATTTATTAATATCAGTAGGAGCCCTGTATACAGGGCAGCTGGAGAATATACCATTAAGAACTGCAGTACAGATTGGAGAAAGAAATTTTATCCCTTGTTAAGGTCTACACTGCAGCATTTCTCATCATTTAAAAGAAACTTTCATGCGAAATTATTTTACTCTTGTCCTGATTTTCGTCATTGTCTAATTTTTATCAGTGCATTCAATTTAGCCCTTTCTCTCCACAGTTTCTTTTTTCTAGCACTCTTCTAATGATTAACTTTTTTCTGTGCTCTATCACACCCAAAACTGCAGACCAATAAATAGTGGTCAATCATCCTTGATCACACTTGAAAAAAAAATTAAAGTTCTTCTATTTTACTGACTCTCATCTCATGTTTAAATTTTTTATATATATTACTGCACTTGCTAGTCATATTTTTGGATTATGGTATAGCCTTAAATATATATTATTATAAAAATGCATGTTATGTATTCTGATGAAGTTTTAAAATGTTGTAGAGAAGAAAAATGTTAAAATAACCTGTACATAATAGACTGTTCAAACCAGAAAAACAACCTGTGCATCATCCTAGTCTATTTAAAGCTAATTTCATATTGCTAACTGAGGAAATGAGAAAAAAATTCTCATTTCATCATCGTATTAAGGATTTAATATAATTATAATTTGTAAATTAGAGCAAAATTTGGATCAAAAAAGTATCAGAGCAGCAGAGAGAGAAGAAGAAGTGAACCCATCTGAAAAATTTAAGATTTAAATAAGGGTCTTATAGGTTAAAAACTCCAACTTATGCAATTACATTACATTCATAGCTGTTAATAGTGCAGAAGAAATTAAAACATAATTAAGGAAATTTAAGTCTTTAAAAAAACTGGGGTCCGTATTTCATAAGTTTTCTGTAAGAAAGTAAAAAAAAAAGAATTAAAAGAAGCCTTTAGAATTGTGTGAGCTCTTTGGAAGGTGTTTAGAATCTCAGTACACAGTGTTATAGTAGTAATCTATGACCCCAAACTGAGGGAAAGACTGTTAAGAATCTGGTTTAAAGTTAGAGAACGTGTTTTGTTTTTTCTAAGATAAAAAATTATATCATATCTTCATCATACATCCAGAAGAAAAAGAAAATTAAATAGAAAGGGTTCTCACAGCAAGAACACACCTAAACAGCCACAAATAATATCTCTAAGAAAAAATATGTTTTGTAAAAACCCACAAAGAAGGATTGGAACTATCAAAGAAGAAATAAAATATAAACATATATTTTATAGTGAAGATCTTTCATGGGTAAATGTTGAAGCTCCAGCTTAATCTAATGAGATTGTTCTAGACAGAAGTGGAATTCTTAGTATTCATAAAATGGATCCTAGCAAAATAGATAAGGAAATGTCAAAAACTATGCTAAAGTTTTAGAAGAAAGAAAGGATTATTTGAGCATAAGTAGAATTCAGATGATACAGAGGGAATTATTCTGTCTCAAAATACTAAAAAAAATTGTAGAACAAATGTGCCAAAACACAATTAAGAAGTTTATGCTTCCCAGACAGCTTCTCAGTAGGAATTAGTAAAGAAATGATTGATCATGGTGAAGTGCTCAGAATATATAGTTTTATTGCAATACCTAAAACATATGTACATTTCTTACATATATTTATTAAACTTGCTGAAAATAAAATTTTATATTCAAATAGAGCTTCTGAGGAGAATAAACCATTGCCTTTTCTCTTCATTTTTTGTCTCTCTGTATCTTTGAAAGCAGAAGCAAAATTTAAGCACTTTGAATATAAAATCTTTTTAAAAAGGACTTGGTTTTGGTTTTGCTGTTTATGAGCCAATTAAGTGCTAATTTTTTAATTAAAGAAAAAAAAAGTGCTACTTAAAATATCAAAGTAGACTAAGAATTCTGGTTAGGTAAAATCTCTTCAGAAGCTTATATTGTCTAACATTAATTAAACTACATAATATGAAATCTAATATACTTTTAATGCAAGAAAAACTACAAACTGGAGACTTGAAAAAAACATTAAAAAAGGATTCCCTTCAGTCTGGAAGACTAGTGAATGATTAAAGCTTAGACAGATGAGTGTAGACAGTTCTGGATAGATGCATTTTGTTATACAGTCTAAGTCCTCTGAACCAGCTTGGCATAAATCAGCTTGATTCCAGTAGCCAAATAAATATTAGCATGAGCAGGTCAATATATTTGAGGTCACAGGTTTTACCTGCTGCAGATCGTCAGATGCTCATCCTGCTGGCATAACAAAGCAGCCAAAAATAGGAAGCCATGTCTAGAATACAATATTTTAACAAATCTAAGCCTAAGTTAACATTCCTTGCCTCTTAGCAAAGCCTGTCAGCCTGAATACAATGACAGTGTCATTATTTTTTAGTATGTTCACAGCACTACTTCTAGCAATTCATGAAGACATTTTTTGTCAAATACAGTTTATGTCATTCATTCTTGCTTATAGGCAACATTAACGAGCAGCAAGCCGATGCAAAGCATCTAAACAGGATAATATGCATTCATGGAACATTTTTCTTTTCATATCATGAACAATAATACTCTACTAAGTCTTCAGAAGAATCACACTGAATTAGATAATATCAATCTAAAAAAACAGCCAATTCACAGAAAAGTGTGAAGATATGGAGCAAATCAATAGCAGAGAAAATTAGAGCTTAGGAACTTTGAATTTGAATAAACCATCCTTCAGCAGCAGTGGAGGTGGTTTTGTTAAAATGATTTATGAACTTTTACTGTTAAGGTTGTGAGACACTGTAAAATGTCACCCAGAAAAGTTGTGGGTGCTCCATTTCTAGGAGTCTTCCAGGCCACTTTGGATGGGACTTTGAGCAATCTGGTCTAGTGGAAAGTTTTCCAGACATGGCAGAAGGGTTGGAACTAGGTGACCTTAGGTGTCCTTCCAACCCAAACCTTTCTATGATTCTATGGATCATTTTGCAAGAGAGGACGATGTTTTACAAATATTGAAATAGGAGAAAGGTCTGCTAGGTAGAATTACTTCACTTTAAAGGTCAAACACAAGGACAGCAGGCAATCTCTCAACAGAAAATAAAGGTTATTGAATAATAATGCTGTGAATACAAAGTACTAGTTCTTTTATAATGGCAGCTATATCAGAGCAGTAGATGAGGCATGGAAAAGGATGCTATAGAGTCTGAACAGAGGAATATTTAGTAGTTTCCAACAACATAGAAAAACATATGCTTTTCCAAGGTGACCCCAGGATCCATGGCAACATGGGCAGTTCATTCTCTATGTGATTTGTTTCTATATGGGTAGAAAATGACATGAGCATATCTGTCACATTTAGGCTCTTGAAAGGGCAGATCTCAGCTTCCAGGGTTGCAGCCTGCATAGAGAAAATGACACAACACATAGAGGTAGATCTGGTGTGCATGGTGTTGGTTTGGTCCTCTGTACACACCTCATGCATTCAAGGACCCATTCAAAGACCTTGGGTCTGATCATTGACCCAGACTGCAAAGCAAAAGAATCTCTTCTCTCAGCTTGGCATGCACTCCACCCTCTTAAAATGCAGAAAATGATTCTTGCATATTTACAAAATGTTGGTTTCTTCGTGGTTTTCCTGCAAGCAAAGGTTTTGGCAACTAATTTCGATAAAGGCAACACATCCATTCTAAACCTGTTATTTTCAATAAGTAGTAACAATAGCATCATGGAATCAGTGACTAGTCTGGGTTCTAAGGGACCTTTAAAAATCATCTAGTCCCATGCCCCTGCAGTGAATAGGGACATCCTCAACTAAATCAGGTTGCTCAAAAGCCCTATCCACCCTGAATGTTTTCAGGGATGGGGCATCTACCACCTCTCTGAGAAAACTGTTCTAGTGTTTTACTTCTTTAATTTTAAAAAACTTCTTTCCTTACACCTGATCATTCTGTGCTCTTTTAGTTTCAAACCATTATCCCTTGGCTTATCACTACAGGCCCTGCTAAAATAGTCTGTCCCTGTTTTTCTTACAGGTACCATTTAAATATTGAAAGGCTGCAATGAGATCTTCCTGAAACCTCCTGTTTTCCAGGCTGAACAGCCCCAACTGTCGCAGCCTCTCCTCATAGGAGAGGTGTTCCTCTGATCATTCTTGTGTTGCTCCTTTAGATACACTGCAAGAGGTCCAAGAGGCCTTTCCTGTACTGAGGACCCAGGGGCTGGATATAACATTCAAGGTGGAGTCTCATAGGAGCAGAGAAGAGACCTGCTTACTTCCTACAAGCTGCTGGTCACACTCCCCTTTAACAGTGTTACACTGTTGTTATGCATTTGCCATAAAAGTAGAGACATCTATTTACGTAGCTATTAATAAGATTTGTGTTACTGTCTCTCTACTTTCTTTAAAAAAATTATTTTACATAATTAGTTAAAGAATAGTCACTGAGTTTGTATTTGAAATTCTTATTGAGCTGCATAGAATTGTTAATTTATTAGATTTTTTTTCACTAAAGAGCAGAAATCTGGATGCAGAGGATGAATTCACCCATCACAATGGTACAAGACAGAAAATAAACCCCCAATAGGTTCTTCAGGACTCAATCCCCAATAGATGCTTCAGGACTCAAATGTTCAAGCAAAATTAATTAAGGTTGATTTGCATAAGCAAACCAAAATCACAAACACCTGAAAAACTATTTTTCAACACATATATTAGCCATTAAATTATGTGTCTTATATTTAAATAGTAAATACTTTTGAAGTTATTGTTAAAGTAAGACAGAAGGCAGATTTTAAAAGTGATTAACAGACAACTACCCATACATCTGGAAGAAATATATGTTCATTTGTTACTTATTTTGAATTTGCTGTTGGTGCAATTTTGTTTATTATCTTCTTTATTTGACTTTTTTATTATAAGATATATATATATATAATTTTATGTAATGAAATATTCTCCTTCACATAGCTTCTTTGCTACTCAAACCAAACTCAATTCTTCCTCAGCTCAGCCACAACCCAAATATATTTTAACCTGGCTTTAAGAAAAACAAGTAGTTGATTTTGAATGTGTCAAAAAGGAAAGAGATTTCTTTCCCCTTTGGATCAGGTCTAAAATGTAGTCATTCATTATGCATACTATAAATATAAAAGTGGAACCCAGCAGTAGTAGGGACAGAATTAAATTGCAGGGTGCCATGTGTGGTTCTGTTTATAGCTGCATTCATATTGATTACGTGTAATTTTTATAGCAGACCTCTTTTAACTATATAGGTGAAGATGGCAATTAGGTGTCTGCTGTTTTATTTTGTTGCTATGAGATATCCAGAAATTCTTTCCATTCTTTTACCTTTTTATCCTTCAGATTAAATGCTAAACATTTCTGATTCATTCCACAGCACTTGAAAAGTGCATGTGAGCTTTAATGGGTTTCTCCTAGTAGTTTAAAATATGTTTAAAAATGTGCTCATAACAATGAGAGTTTAAAAAAATATTTTGGGAATGGTTGCTGAAAGACTTTTTTGCCCCTACATAAAGCAGAACCAGCAACACAATATCACAATTTTACATAAACTGATTAGTAAACTTAATATTTTACTCATGGTGAGGACAGAGCCAGAGGAGAATCATATCTACTTGCATGTGTTCTATTTGAGCTGAACCTCTATTACTTGTGTCCTCATTGAAATTTGCCAGTACAAGTATTGTTCATTTTCACTTGTGTTCATCAAGTCCACTTTTACTGTCAGCTCAGGTGTCAGCCCCATCTTAGAGATTTTTAAGATCCTGTGTGTCAAATCTGCACATGTAACCTACACTCCTTGTTTGAAGCGGTGTAACTTACAAAATAAAGCTGCAAAAAGATAAAACACAGAGGGAAAGATAGCTAAGACCTTTTTTAAGAGATTCAGATAATGGTAGATATTTCCAGTTTAGCTGGGAAACATTATGTGTTTATTTGTGTGTACACACACTTTGAAAAATTTTAATAAAAATTATTTCTTTTTTCACTATCTATACCAAAAAATATAAATTCAAAGCAGTGCTAGAAACAAATATCTCATACAAATATAGACAGGGAAAAAAAGGCTTAGGTCTGTGAAGTCAACTAGAGAATTTTTCTTTGTCTAATTTATCTGGGAAACACCCAAATATTAAATCATGCATGTTACAGAAAATTTTAGAGTATGTGAAAGCATGCTTTGCTTCCTAATAACAAAGATCTCTTGGAATTGTCTGCAGCTTTTATTAAGAAGATTTTTGCAAATATGTTAAGAAAAATTATTTTCAATTCCTCAGTCAAAACTGTAAGAATGCATATATATTACTCCTAGCTCAGTCCCTCTGGATGTTTTAATAATTTGTCTCAGCAAATAAAAGAGACACTGTTAGTGATATTCTGAGCCCTAAATCTCTCCTTTTTCATAGGTTAGTATAATTTATGCACAGATATTCCCTTAGATGCAGATTTTGGACTTTGGGTTTTTTCACATTGCTGGTGGTGAATTTCTAATCCACTGGAAATACTGTACTTTAAGGCCCAGCATCTGTTTCTTCTGATATATTTGTATGTTTTGTCATTGATATCAAGACTGGATGCCTAGCATGCATATCTTCTTCATGGAAAAGGTGAAAGTCCTGAATGCTTTCTTTCCCTCAGTCTTTATTAGTGAGACCAGTCTTTGGGGATCCCAGGCCACAAAATCCATGGGGGGAAGTGCTGGAGCAAAGAAGGTGTACTCTTGTTGGAAGATGATTTTTCCTGATATCCAATCTAAATCTCTCCTGGTACAATTTGAGGCTCTCTCTCCTCTGAGCCTCTTTTTTGTTTCCAGGCTGAACAGCACCACCTCCCTCAGTTTCTCTTAAGGCTTGTGCTCCACACTCTTCATCACCTTTGTTACCCTTCTCAGGACACACACCAGCATCACAATATTCATCTTTTGTTGAGGGTCCCAGAACTGAACACATAACTTGAGGTGCAGCATCAACACCTCAAATGTGCTCTGCTAAGTCCTGCTGGCCATGCCATTGCTGATGCAGGCCAGGACTCTATTGGCCTTCCTGTCAACCTGGGCACAAGCTGGCTCATGTTCAGCAGTTCTCCACCAGTCCCCCCAGTCCCTTTTCTGCTGGGCAGCTTTCCAGCCACTCTTCCCCAGGTCTTGCAGAGGGTTTTGTGACCAAACTGCAGGACACAGCACTTTGCCCTCATTGAATGTCGCGGCATTGGCCTCAGCAAATTGATCCAGCCTGTCTAGATTCCTCTGTAGTGTCTTTCCTACCCTCCAGCAGATCAACATTCATACCCAATCCTGTGTCATCTGCAAATTGACAAGAGGTGCACCTGATCCTCTCTTCCAGGTCATTGATAAATGTATTAAACAGGACTGGACTCAGCAATGTTTTTTTTTCTCATTAAAATGGCAAGGAGCATTCCTGAAAATGAAATCAAGGCCCAACATCCAGTGCTCTAAATGACAGGTGTACCTGTAGTTTTTTAAGAAGTTCTTCTGTAAAAGTGGCCTTTAATTTGATACTATGCCTTTGCATATTTTGTTTCACAGAGTCTGATGTAAAGTACTGAGGAGTTGTTTTTGTAACTAGTAGGAAGCTGGAAGCAGACAAGGAAAACAGTGGGCTACTGTCAACACTGCAGCACATTAATTTATCCTGGTTAGGCACACCTTAACAAGACAAAGTAAACAGAAAAATATTTAAACATAGGAACTGGTCAACAAAAGAGTTACTAAAGCACTGTGAACCATCACAGAAGGGGCTAATATCTTATATGTATTTGTCTCCTAGCAAGTTTGTGCCACAATGATGTATATATTCTGAACTGTGTATTATTTTGTGTTTTAGCTATTCAGTAGAAGCTTATTGCAAGGCTCATGATGAGAAATGGGCAGTGTACCAGTACAGCCAACAGGTTAACAGACAGAGAACTGAAAACAGGAACCAGTTCTTTAATGTGAACAGTGGAATTTGAAAAAATACATAAATAAATAGAAATCACAAAAGGCAAGGAAAAAAGGTCTAAGCCAGTAACAAGACATGAATACATACACACAACAAAGAGATTGCATCAATTAAAAAAGTGAACTCAGAGAGAAAACTAATTGTAGACTAAGTACAACCCTCAAAAAGTCTGCACATAAATTTCACATATCATTTCTATGGGGATAAATTTAGGGCCATGGGTTCTAAAACCATATTTTAAAGGTCAGAGACAGCATAAATAGCTATCATCTCTTCCTCTGACTTCATCTTCGTTTTGTTTTATTAGTTTCCTCTTGGCTCTTTTTTAGCCTTGAGGTGAACCATGATATAAGGCAAAAAGAAATATTTTTGTCTTTCACCTCCCCACCATTGCTTCTTTCCTGAAGGCAATATAAAGTAACTTTTCAGGAGGGCATTGGAGAAATAAGAACTTCAAAAGCCCTCCACCATGTTTACCCCAGTGTAATATATAAAGACATGGAACATGAAGACATCTCTAAAATCCAGTGTAACTGCTGTTGGCAAAGCCAGCTAAATCTGGTAAAACTTATAACTGTGTCCTCCTAACTAGCCTTAGCATGTGGATCAAAGAATGTAATAGGCTTATGTAAATCTGCCTACTAATTGAAAATACCTGCTTTAGGTTCCTCTTGCAGGATCATATTCTGGCTCATTAAAATCTTTTCTCACAGAATTATAGTTAACAGTCTTTGTAATGTAGAGCCTCTTCTTATGTTAAGTTCGTTGTGTTTGCTGATGGTCTGATTCTATTCCTCAAAACTTTTTGGAATTTTTACCCTGTCTCATGCACCGGTGTTTTGGGTTTTTCAGATCCGATGCACAAATATCTTGACAGGAAGGGACATGAAATGAATTCCCATTCCACTAAATTACTGCTGCAAGTGCAGGGGCACTCTGAATTTCTCCTCATGTTTGATAAAATAGATCATGCTCAATTAACTGTAAAACAATAAAAGAGAATTATTTTTTCCCAAGGGATGCACATTAGGTTAATTTGCTGCATTAAACTATTGCTCTCGTGAGCAAACTAATACAAACACCTGATGCCGAGAATGATGCAATGGATCTTTTCCTGATTTTGGGCCAATAACAATTTTTCAAAGACAAAAATCCTTGACTGAAAACTTACCTACATCTGTTAAAACAGATGTCAAATTGAAATTTCCCAAAATCTCAAATTCCTGGCTTTTCATCAAGTTTCTCTAGTTTCTTCCTGGAACAACAATAAATGCATCCCTAGCACCTATCACCCTTGACTATGGGGTTCTCGCTCTTGGAAGAAATCTTCCACGGCCTGAACTTTTATCTCACTAGTTGGATTTGTCAGGTCAAAAGAAACTTCAGTTAAAAGTTTTTTTAATAAAAATCAGAACTAATGACGATATGTATTCAGATTACTTTGCAGTCAATAATACAGATTTCAGATATCATTTCAGTGTGAAAAAAAAGAACCTGAAAAGGCCTTTGAAAAATCTATGTTTTCAAAATATGTGCCGAACTCTCTTTGTCTGCTTGAAGATGGTGATGTCATCATCCCCATTCTGATCAGGCCATCACGGTGGCCTTGCTGGGGCAACTGTGAAATGTTTCTTTCAACACCCAACTATCACTCCAATATTTTGCCAAAATGTACTTTATGCTGGGTTGAAGTTTTCTTTGTTATGCTTAATTTCATTTCTGTCATCATGCGGTATGCTCTGGAAGTGGGAGCTGTCAGCGTATGACTTCTGTTTTAAGATAGTGTTGAAATGGTAAAAATCTACATAATTTTCAACCTACGTGTTACTAAGCATTCCTTAGACAAATTAGCATCTCCCTCTGCTCGATGAATGAGGTAAAAATGGATGGCAAATCACCAGAATTACCATTTGGAAAACACCCTGTAAGATCATTGACTCCGACCATTGGCCTGACACTGTAGGTCATCACTAAATCATCAACTGGCCTCATCCAAAAATCCAGGCTGTCCATATCCCTCTGTAGTACCTGGCCTTCTAAAAGAAGATCAACACTCTTGCCCCGACCATGTCATCTGCAAAATAACTGTGCGTGCATTCTATCCCCTCTCCCAGATCATTGATAAAGCCATTAACCAGGGCTGGTCTCAATGCACTGAGCCCTGGGGAGCACCACTGTGACCAGCCACCAACTGGATGGATCTCCTCACCACCACTCTCTCAGCCCAGCTGTCCATCCAGTGTTTTGCAACAATGAGCACACACCTGACCAAGCTATCAGCCAGTTTCTCCCAGAAGCATGTCATGAGAAAAGGTGCTTCAAGCTTTACCTATACCAAGTAATAATCCAAAAACCCAGGTGATGATCTCAGGACAGTAAAAAAATAGGGGATCATAAAGAAAAAATTTTTACATATGAAATACATATATAACTCTGTAGTTTCTTGACCACCAGGACAATTCAGATACTGTAAAATACCAGAAAACCATGGCTGACAAACTTCATGGACTCTTAGTCATCTGACTAGGCTTTTTAGCTGGCTTTATAATGAACTTGGGGTTTCTAAAACTTCCAATGCAACCAGTCGTCTTTTTCAGATGGCAACAGAAAAAAGGAAATCTTGAGTTTGTGGGTCTCAAAACCCCAAAGATATGATATCTGTTTGAAAGTGGAACTGGGGTTTTCATCAGAACTGTTTTTCAGTGTAGATTCTTGACTCCTTACCACAAATGACTGGATTAAGACCTTTACCTGTTTTAGACTTCTGTCCCTGAGCTTAACCTTGCCCAGCCAGGCTTGCTGTATGGTTCCCCAGTCTGACTAACAGGAAATCTCTGTAACATGGAACCTGCTTGCCTTAATATCCGCTATGTAACAGAAAATATTTTAGTTAACATAAGAAAGCTTGATTCCTTAATGACTGTAGAGAGGAAGAAAAATAATTCTTCCAACTCATATTAGGTTCTTTTGAATAAAATTAGTAATGTTTAATCACTTTCTATTGGCATTGAAAGGGCACACATTAAGAGATAATTCACTATGTTACTTTATAATCAGTGATAATTCCTTCGATTTTCCAATGAGTTTAAAATAGTCTTCAAAAGATTTTCATTTTTCCCCTGTTAATTTTAATAATCTTACTATTGCTTTAACAAATGTTGTTTTGAACAAAACTCCTTACAAAACACAATTTCACATCATTTAATACATGTATCCACAGTAATGAAAAGCTAGTAACAGGAAGTGGAACTGCACCAGGAGCACCTACAGAAAATCTAGTTTATCATATCGTCTCATGCCTAAGGTAATACATGTTTTACCTGTACCACCATATTTAAAAAAAAAAAAAAAACATAATATTCTAGAAAGGTTTAATATTCCAGTGAGAAAATAGTTCTGAGCCTTTTTAGAACAGATTTGACGAAAACTTCAAATGCTCTACGGCATTAGATGGACTATGCTGACTGGCTTGGAGTTGGGACCATGTCGCTTCTGTCCCATAGATATCAGTTTTTCATGAGGCTGCAAAAACAAAGTAAATCCTGCCTTTTAATCTTGCATAAGAGCTTCCTGTCAAACGAGCTCCTTTATCAATACAATTTATAGGAGTAGAATGCTCTGTTAAAGGGTAGATCTGTAGACGCCACAGTAAAAACAGGTTAAGAAGAAGAATACAAGCTAGAAAGTATTTTAGAAAGACAAATAATGGTTGTCACATCTGACTTATTTTTCTTACACTCTCAGTGAATTACACAGACACCACAGAACTCAGCTGTTGGTTTGACTTCAAGCAGTTCATCTTAAGTTGTTCAAAGGACCTTTATCTTCTCTTGCAAAAGTAACTTCAAAGTTGCTCTTCTGCCTGTACCAACAGTAGTCTTCTCAGTCACTTTACACTCTGTTACTGGACATAAGAAGCACTTTATTGAATTGAATATATGCTATTTTTTTTCCTTTCACATTAAAAACTTCCTTTAAAACCAACAAAACCATTTAAAGGCAGATTCCAGAAGAATTGGGACTTACCTGCTTATCATTTTGAGAGATATTTAGTTTTTGCAAAGTAAAAAGCCCATAGAGTCTTGGATTTCTGCCATTACTTTAATTCATATGACTACAACTTCTGCTTGTCATTCTTGAATGTCAATCTTGACTTTCATTTTCCTCTTAACTCTTTACCCAATATCATCTCCAGAATTTCTTTTTCAATGTTTCTGACAGGGGTTTTTTGTGACATAATGATAATGACTTGAGGTTCTCCATGTTGCAGTTGTTTTCGGCTACACATAGCAACACTGTTGCAAAATATTTTTTGACCTGAACTCTGACCTTTGTCACAATCCAGCACAAAAGTGAAATCAATTATTCATATCAATATATGATATATACCTTGTGTTAGGCGTTTTAAGTCGTAGATAACTAGTTGGTCTCTGCATAGGTTGTGCTACTTATTAAGGATTTCTATTCATTATTAAAGTTCAGTGTGACTACTGAAGATCAATCATGTATATTGAAATGTGTGAATTTCTTAAACTTTAATTCCTGTCAGGTCTGACAACATATAATGCACCTTTAAACTTGTAAACATTCTTGATACATTGCCTGCCAGTCTGACTCCTCAGGAGAACAGCTGAGCACTATTTTCTGTTACTAATTTGCCAATAACATAATAACTTTTATATAAATACTCCTTTAGGATTTTTTTTTATTTATTTAATAATGTATTTTTCATTCAATATAGCAGATGCTATAGAGGGTTCATAACTTCCCAGACACAACCCTGTTTTTATCAATTCTCCTTTGTAAGTGCAAATGAGCTGATGCGTATTCCTTTCATACTTTTTTGTTATTTGTTTGTTTGGATTGCACTTATTTGGGTTTTCTTTGATTGCAAGACATATCCATATATCCTAAAAAGAAAAGGTTTTGTTGATACCTAGCAAGTATTTCATGGGTCCCAGTGATTTAAAATAACACTTGTGGACTTAAGGGAAAAAAAGATATGCTTGTGACTTCTGCTATTCTACCTACTATTTGTCAGAGATATAGAAGAGTAGTGAATAAAGTTTGGGGACTGGGAATGGAAGACAAAAAGTAGGATAAAGTTAGAAGAATCACCTGGAAGCTCCTATTTGCAATAGTATTCCCAAAGCTACCCAGCAAGATGTCAACTTACTTTACCATAAGAGCTCCTTTAACTCCTCTGAAAACAATTTTTGGATAAAGATAAAAAACCAGGAGTATATATTCAGTTCTGCCTCTCCACAGGTATCTAACCTATATTAATATTAATGAGACATGAATTGGAATACGTAAAGTAACTTAAAATTCCCTGATTTCAGAAAAGTGTTGTGACTGTTCTCATCCCTTTCCTAACTGAACCTTTGCACCTTCACTGTTTAATATGTTAATTTCATTAAAATATCTTTAGTGTATTAGTATTTATTCAACATTGCATTAATATATCAATTTTAGAAATAATTTTATGATTATATAACATATTTCTTCCATCAAATATTAACTCAAACTTTGATATTTTTTTGGCTTCAAAATGAGCAACTTGAATTACTAATCTTCTACCTCTAATAAAAAGGTGAATTCCACAAAGAATTGAACTACTTTGGGATAAGATTTAAATTATTTAAATTTTCACAAGGAGGAAATTTTTTGTCTGTTGCATTAGCATCTACTCCTATACCTTTAGTTTATGATGAAACAACACTGCTACATATAAGTCTGCAGTGACCAATAGGCGTTTTTTCTGGTTGCTTGGTTAAGACCATTTAGAAGGTGGTCACTCCAAAATAGGTTACCTCCCTCTTGTTTTTAACCAATCCCTTTCTAATAATAAGTCATGTCCAAGTATTATATTATGGTAAAATAGGTGGAACTACTGGGTTACTTTAACTGATATTGACCTATTTATTAGGTTCGGGAGGAATCTTTCCTGGGGAACACATTTAAATTGCCAGACCCACCAGTTCTGCTCTCAAGCCAACCAAGAATATAGAATATTCCCATGAAAATACAAAAGTTGAATAGGGGCTGGAGCATCTGTTGCATAAAGAGATGCTGAAGCTGATAGGACTTCTCAAGGTGGAAAAGGGAAAAGAAAAGAAGAAAACTTATTAGGTATTTATAATTGATAAAGAAGATGGAGAGCATGCTCCTCCCAGTTGTATTCTGTAATGTCTAGAAGAGACAAAGACAGAACGATAAAAATTCCATCCGAACACAAGAAAAACCATTTTGTTTCTGGAGAGTGCCCATCAGGTTGTTCAGGAAAGTCTTGCAGTCTGTGTCTGGGGAGGCATTCAAGACCCCACTGCATACAATCATGTGGCAACCTGCTCCAGCTGGTGCAATTCTTTAACAGGGCATTTGACCAGGCAGTCTCAAGAGACGCTTTAATCCTCAGATATAAGCACAGACCAACAGAAAAGCTGTCTTATTCAGAACACTATGAATTTCACATTGTTAATAGTAGCAGATTTAGTGCTAATATCCACAACAGTGGCTTTGGAACCAATTTCACTGTGATTGTTGGTTTGTGGGTTTTTTCCCTTTACTTCATAAACAGTTTGTCCATCTCCTTCAACTAATAGTGGCAGTTTGTTTTAAATTTCAGTGGAGCCCTACATTCATTTGCTGTTAAACGCCCGCACAATGAAATAGTTGTAAAAAATGCCTCCTCAAATAAACCTGTTGTGATGAAGCACAAAGATTATTTTGTCTGATATCCTTTAAGGAAAAGTAAATAAATAGTTTAGTATGTTTTTTAATCTATTAACTTTTTGAAACTAGCCAGTTTTTAGTCATTCAACATGTCCAAATGCCTTTTATTGTTTTTCAAAGGATTTGGTAAGTTTGTGCACTGTCAAATGGAAAAGAGACTTGCCGGCAGCAAGCCTTGTCTCCTGTGAAATCTATTCGACACTGAATTACAGTTATAAATAGCTTGCTATGCTTTTGTACCAGGCAGATTGCCAAAGTTTTGAATTTGCTCAGTCGTGGAAGAAGCACAGATTATAGATTAAAAGCCGTGAAGGAAGAGACAGTTTTTGAGAGGAGGTGAACACAGTAGATAGGGAAACCTGAAGATATATTAAAAAATGAACACAGTTTAAAGTTTACACAAGAGCAGTGAAAAATTTGTACTGTTTCTTTCTTTCCAGTGATGAAGCACAAACTTTGTTACCAAAGCAGCATTTTTCAGTCATCCTCCTTAATTTCTATATTTTTTGAAGAATGATTTGTAAATATATTTTAAGAGTAGCCTTCAGAGTGGCTGATTTTGTAGCTCACGTTTTATATACTTGACATTCATTATTTATTTTATTAATACTATTTTCGACCACGATGTTAAAGGCGTTTGCGTTTGCATTTTAACTAATTTCCTTTTTTTCCACATATAAAAGAGCTCAAACTTTCAAACACATCTTTTCACGTTAATTTTACTTCATCACTTTTGTAACGTCTACTTTTCACTGTTTACAGATGCGGGTTATTCATTATTAGATATTAAAAATCTATTACTGTTGCACATTATTACTAAGATAGTAATCCCCTACCACTAATTTAATCTGTTATAATACCTTTGGACCTTAAGTGTGCTTACCTTTTCAATATATTTGAGAAGAGAGGGTAGGTTTTGGGCTGGTTGGTTGATTGTAACAGTTGGGACTTGAAATGGTGTTGAAGTGATGTACCTTGTTCCATGTCCATTAGGCAGACTGTAATATTCGACGCAGCTGATGTTACCATGTGGAACAGGCTAGAATTTGTTAATGTTTTCCCTCCAGTCCATTACTAGCCGGAAAGTCTGAATCAATGTCAAAAAGTCTGCTTTAAAACTGAAACACTTTAGCATATTTTGATTATTTTTTTCAACAGCAAATTAATACCAACAGCTTGAACTCACAGAGATTGCATCCCGACATGGGACCCATTGGATGAGTGGAAAGGCTGAATTGATTTTAGCTGACCCATTGTGAAAAACCACAATAACTATTCAAAAACTTATTTTGATCTGGTTTGTCCAGCAAAATCACAACTGAATGAGTTAGTAAATATGTATTAACTTGCTGAATATCTACATATGTATATATATAAAGAACACAAATAGACTAACACACATACATATGTAAATATTTCTATACCCCCTACGCATGTTAGTGTCTGAGATTTAGAAATCACTGTGACAATTGTCTGATTCATTTGGCTTCTTTTAAATATTTGAATGAATTTGGTTAGTAAAAGGTTTGAAAGTTACTGCTATTATTTAGCAGTTCATATACAGCCGTTAGCCTTGAAAAATATATCCTAAATAACCTATAATACACTGATGTTTTATAACCAGCACTGAGGCTGCGTCCTTGGTCATTCTTAATTAAGATGGAGGTTACTATTACGAGAAAAGAAAAATCAGGAAATGAAGCGAAACTATTTTTTCCCAGGATTCACTCATTCAAGACTATGTTTTGTTGCTTGTCCATCTTAAAAGATGGGGGAATCCATCTGTTCCTACCCTGATTATCCCGGTTTTCATTTCCTTTTCATCCTTCCTCTACACATTTATCAGGATGTTTTGCTTATTTTCAGCCCCTTATGCTCATTTTTTTTTTTTTTGATTTGCAGCCCTTTATACCAATCTTATTTTTATGTTTTCTGTCTGCCATATTCGCTATTTGTGTTATTGTTAGCAAGTTTTACTATGCCTCCAGAGAAAATGGCACACTTCTTTGTCCTTTGTTAGCCAAACTATTAAGATCCTGAAGCATTAAAAGTGGGGTATGCATTGCTCAGCAGTCTTTAAAATATTTATTTATTACTTGGTTATCAAGCAATATTTTCATTGATGCCTGTCACAAATGGTGACCTTTTGGTAAAGGTACCTTCTTCTGCTGTGCCTAGCACATTATGGAAAAGTTTTAACTTTCAATAAAAAGTCCTTCTGAAAGTTCACCTTCCCCAGAGCACTGATTTTAACAGCAGTTTGTTCACTTAAGAATTTTTACTTTCAGCTAGGTAACCAATTTTTAGATTATTTTGGCTATCCAATGATGTTTATTTTTATTGAACAGGAAGACCCAATTTGTCCCAAAGGGCAATTTCACCCATTTTGCTGCACTGTCTTATTTGGAAAGCTTTTGTTTAGTATTTAAAATTATTTTGAATCAGTCTTAAAAATATTGCTAGCACTCAAGTAGCTACTAAGTTAATTTGTTCTCACTGTATTCACATTTTGAGCTCACTGGATGTCTCATGCATCTTATGCTAGGTATACGTAAAGCGTTCCATATTGGTGTTTCCTTACTGCAAGAGTTTCCATACCTCCTCAATGTTTCTTGTAGGCGTCTTCAGGCACCACTCTCCTTCTTCTTCACAATAGCCAACTGACACCCCAACCCACCCACCCACTCTTTTTATAGCTCTTCCTTATTATTACAAGGTATGGCCTGTTAAAGTCAGGCCTAATTCCCCACAATTGGCTCAGCTGCAACTCCTTAGGGGTAAGGATTACTTTCATACTACCTTGCCTTTCTATATTCTATCCTATACTCATGTAAGTTCATTTCCCAAGTAACTTGTAAAGACTGAATTGAACTGGGAAAGTCTCACTGCTGCGTTGCAAAGCAGGGTGGTGCAAACATGCAGACTAAATCGCAGAAAGAACCAGACATGAGCGCTGTACTATGTGATGCTAAATACAGTATGTGGGCAGGACACTTTGGAAAGAGCATGGAGAAACACCAAGCCAGAAGCTAGAATGTCACAGTATGGCAGGGTTACTTTATATTCGCAACAAATTCCAGTGCCTACAGACAGAAGCTGTAACTTGCCTTTTATTTCAAAAATGTCACTACCCACTTAGTCCAATCACAGAGTTACTGCAGAAGACCTAAGCATTGACACTTTTCACAGTTTCTAAACAAAACAGCTGAACTAGGTTTTTTCTTGTTTTGTTTTGTTTGTTTGAATATCATTCCACCGTCAGTAAACAAAAATGCTATCATCTCCTCAGAGAAATTCTAGTAGCTGTCATAACGTCAATGGAAATGAATCTGTATTGATTTATATTCAGATTCTTGTAGCCAGATGTACACAAAAGTCAGCATCTAAACTGCCGATTCTTGTTTGGTCCCTCCTTTTCTTTCATATACATGAGTTGTGTTCCAGAGTACTCTACAGCACTGCTTCCTTAGCATGAGACATTTCAGTTGAATGAAGAAGTGTATACTAATTTTTAAATTTTACACTGCAACTCTCATTCTACTATTGATGGTGGAAATTTGGAGAAAGCAATGCCCACCAAGGCTGATGAGTGATTTCTCGTAATTTTCTATAAAACTTGGACACTTCCAGTAATTTAAATCATTGTCTTATTTTCATATCTATATGTGTATTTGCAACCAGACTATAGATTTTTTTTATTCAATAATATTCTAAAAATTGTGGCAATGTAAATTGCTCAATCAGATTTGCTGCCTCTTACTTTTGTTTTTTGGCATGTTCCTTTCCTAAACATCCATGTTGACTATTGTCAGGCTTTTTGTGTCAGATAATCTTTGTCTCTTCCTATACAGACATTTTATGTTCCTAAATACTCAGAATTTTCTTTGCATGGATTAATAATTTAGTCATTTTCACATTTTACTATATAGGTATCAAACTTGCAGAACTTATAAATGTCAAGAAACTTAAATAAATAAATTATTTTAAAAACTTGATAGCCAGGAGATTTTTTTTTCCTACAGAAAATCATAGTAGGGTACTTTTTTTGACAAATTCTTTTCCCTATTATTTTTATTAGTTTATTCCAGTTAAAATCCTCATCAATTACTGAATAGGTGATAGGAAGGAAAAACTGTAAACCCGCTGAATAAAGGAAGTTTTCTCTCATCTTTACCCTATTAAGGTGTTTTTATCAACTCAATGTGGAATGTTTAATGCTTTTTCGCAAAAGTGTTGTGCAAGCACTGTGTAAATAGTTTCTTGAGAGACTGCCAACTAAAAGTTCCTTTATTTGTGACTTTATTGTTAGTAACCAAATATATTGCTCCCATGGTTATAACACAAAGTAAGCTTTTAAGTTTATTACTTCAAATACATTAATTAATTTGATTAAATTTTTAATGATGGAAAAACATTCAAGGCATGTTATATACAGCATCAAATATTTAATGTGTTATTGCCCCATTTATCAGCAGCTATGCATAAGATGTATAAAGCAATATAATGGTTGATGAGGTATGTTCATACCATATGTTGTTAATCTAGTTAATGGAATAACAAATACATAGATGGGTCTATTAGATGTCTGACTTAACAATATAAATATATGTTAAAAATATTTTATCTCCAGACAGGGTGATTACACTGTTATTTGATCCCATAGGTAAAGAGTAGAGCATGAATAAGTCTTCTAGGAGTTATAATTATGCCAGTTTGAAGCTACTGTCCAAAATTTTACACTGAGGAAACATCTATACTTAAACAAATACATGGATATATTTTTTCTTTAAAGAAATATATTATAAAGTTATAGAAAAGTAAATTAAACTGTTTAAATCCTTTACATCTCTTTTGCACACTTAATTTTATTTAACACCTTAAATTTTTCTTCTTTGTCTTCCATTTATTGTGCTGCTCAATATGACCTCATCTACCTTTTGTGCAATTGAAAACATGTAATATAACATCAATCTCTGAGATGAATGTTTACTTGAATGTCAATTTTGAAGTTGAAATTTGTTTTTGTGACATCAGTATGTGATGGTTATTGACCTTAGGACCCAGAGGTTGGAAATTTAAAGATTGATCCATTTTTTTGTTCATAATACTTTGCACAATTCTAAACCCTGCTCATTTATTTTCCTTTTTATCAGTATTGTTCTAATTAGTTTTAAAAGTGATATATTTATGAAGCAATGATTTATAAATTAACATCTTCATTTAACATACCTTCAAATTATTTCCTTTTTTCTTTAATAATTCCCAAAACTATAGGCAGTCAATTCTAATACGTGGAAAATATGATGTTTAAGATTTCAGATTACAGCTATCCTTTGAAAAGTCCTGTGAAACTTTAATTAATTTTAAGCAAAATAAACCATTTAAAGGAATATAAAACTAATGTTGTAAATATTTAGGGTAATTTTATTCCTCCATATTCCAAATAATTAGTTCTGCTCTATCCTATTTTCTTACCGGAATGTTGCATGTATCTGTAATGTGACAAAATTTATTACTCTTTATTTTATTTGCATTCTGCAATGAAATAAAAATAAAAAATGGTAAATGTGGCATGTATTTGTAAAGTTAATTGGTTTTTTTCCTAAACATATTGTCTATAATTTTAGATTCTTTTATTTTATTTGGAATATATTCTTCAATATCATTTGTATGATTGGTAGAATTTTATGTTGCTCCTTCATGTTTTATGACATTTTGCAAACAGATACATTAAACTCTCCCCAGTCTTGCACTCCAAGAAAGTATCAATACATGAAAAAGGAGACTTAGTGAAAACATGCTATTTTGAATGTTTTAGGAGGGGTGTTATGCCTAAAAGGAGTATTTGTGTTGGATTGAAAAACTCCTTGAGAAAGATTCATGTTTGTTCCATAATTTTTTTTTAGAAGTTTCACAGAGAGTGGAGACCAAATTTAATATCAACTAGAGAAGATCTGAAAATTCCATTTCTTGTGAACCTTTAAAGAAGATGTTGACAGGCCTTTTTAGCAAATATAAAAGCAAATGGGGAAATGAGCCAGGAGAAAACTGGAACCTTTCCAACTTTTTACAAGGGAAGGAGGAAAATACACCCTTCCAAATACATTCAGCATGATGGTACAAGCAACCTCTTGAATCCTGACAGGAGGGTACAAAAAGGACTGGGTTTTTTGACCAGGAACAGAATAGGACAAGAGGACATTTGAAATGCACCAGGGACATGTTAGGCTGGACATTAGGGAATATTCTTCACAGAAAAGTGATTGGGCATTGAATGGGCTGCCCAGGGAGGTGAGTCACCATCCCTGTAAAGTGTTTAAGGGAAAGACTGGATGTGACACTCAGTGCCATGGTCTGGGTGACAAGGTGGTGTTGGTTCCCAGGTTGGACTTGATGCTCTCAGGTCTTTTGCAGCCTTCTCTGAATTGCTTGGCGTTCTGTGAAGATCTTAGGGAGAAATAAGGAGAAATTTACTCAACCAGTCTTACATGTATCAGAATCATAGATACCTGAAGAATTTTCCCATGAAGAATTCAGTTATGAAAGAGATAATTATCCCAGGTTTAAATTCTTCTTAAACTTTTCTCAAAAGGAATTAAATCCGTACATTTAGATCTATATCTGCACAGAAATTTGGGATGCCAGTACTTGAATTGCATTCTAAAAGGATTCACTATCGAGAGAATGAATGAGGGTGGAAGGAGTCTGCAGGTCCCCCCAGGTCCAACCCCACTGCTTAAACCAGGATACCTAGAGCCTATTGCCCAGGATCATATCTGGGCATTCTTTTAATGTTTCCAAAGATCCAGACTCCTCAACCTTTCTGGGCAGTCTGTGCCATGGTTCATTACCCTCACATTAAAAAATTTGCTTCCTGATGCTCAGAGGCACTCCTGTACTTCAGTGTGTGCCCACTGCCTCGTGTCTTTTCACTGCAGCACCATGAATTCTGAAACATTGAAGCGAACCAAGAGGCCACTGTGATCCTGCAGTGTCAACCATGCAGAGCATTGCGACGGAGCAGGACCTGGGCAAGGATGGGGCCAGGGACTGTAGGCCCTATGGAACAGGGGCCAGGACTCTCTCAGGGACTCTGGAATGAAGGAAACATGTTTGACACCGTGGTGGCCCTTGGGATCAAGAGGCCATTGTGACATTGTGGAACCAAGGAGAGCTGCTGCCCTGCCAGACCTCATGGAACCAAGGGGATCCACAGACACTGGTGGGTCTGAATTCAACCATGATCTATTGTGACAAGGGGGCCCATGGACCAAAGGAACTTAGCACACAAGGGGCCCCATGGAATCAAAGTGACATTGGAACACTGGGAGGCCTTCATGGAATCATGGTGACACCAAGTTGTCTGGGAGTGTTAATCTGCTGGAGGGTAGGAGGGTTCTGCACAGGGGCCTGGACAGGCTGGATCCAGGGCCCAAATCAAACAGGGTGAGGATTAAGAGGTTTTTCCCTGTGCTCTGCACTGGTTGGGCAGCACCTCGAGTGCTGTGTCCAAGTTGGGCCCATTTTTGGGAAGGACATGGAGGGCTGGGTGTGTCAGAAGGAAACAAAGCTGGGAGGGGTCTGGAAACACAAGTCCTATGAGGAGGGCTGAGGGAGCTGGGCTGTTTATCCTGGAAGAGGAGGCCAGGGGAGACCAGGTGGTATCAGGGCACAGGTTGGACTTGATGATGACCTCCAATCTTTCCAACCTTGCTCATTCTGGGATTCTCTGAAACCACCCTTGGAGCAGTTGCAGGATGAGCTCTGGGCTCCTCTGCAGAAGCTCAGCCCAGGTCCTCAGTTTCTCCTACCAGCCCCAAATCCCATCCTGTCAATCCTGCAGAGCCTGCAGCTCCTCCTCACTGCCCAGAACAGGGAGCCCCAGAGCCAGAACACAGCAGCCCAAGATGTGTCCCCCTGGCCTGGGTGCCTCTGGCAGGGAGCAGCAGCAGGCACCGCAGGAGCCTGCAGACAATTCCCTGCAGGACTTGTAGGATGTAATCCTCTCCCCAAGGGACGTTCCCATGGTGCCAAATCAGGAACTGCAATGTGGGAGTGGGGGGCCAGAGGAAAAGGGCAACAGGGATGGGCTGTTTGCAGGGAGGGAACAGGGCTGGGCAATGGGAAGAAAAAGAAAAGCAGGAAAAGTAAATAAAAGCAAAGGTAAACAAAAGAAAATGCTCAGGGCAGTTTGGGGGTGGCCAGGCAGCCCTGGCTCTGAGCAACAGCATCTGCAGGGACAGGAAACTCCCAGCTGATGGGGAACAAACTTTCTATGGAGTGCAGAGGCCAGGACAAAGCTGGAGTGGTTTCTGGTGTCCCCAGCCCTTGCTGGCCCCAGGGGCTGATGGCATTTGTGCTCCCCTCAGGTTATGTCCCCACAGCAACAGCATGGGGTCTCCCTGCCTGCTGTGTGCAAACAGGGGCCGCTGAGCCAGTGCTGCCGGGTTCAGGCCTGCAGATGGATAAACGTGAGCTGGGGAGAGGCCAGGGCTGCAGAGGGGATGTTGTTAGCAGCTCCATGAGGACGCTCTGGGATGTTGCCCTGGCTGTGCAGTGCACTGGGGATGGATCAGCCCTGCCTGCTCCTT
>JALJVW010002162.1:0-10498 GCA_024865655.1 Emberiza elegans
ATTGTCTGCAGGCTCCTGCAGTGCCTGGTGCTGCTCCCTTGCCAGAGGCACCCCAGGCCAGGGGGCACATCTGGGCTGCTGTGTCTGGCTCTGGGGCTCCCTGTTCTGGGCAGTGAGGAGATGCAGAGGCTCTGCAGGACTGACAGGATAGGCTTTGGGCCTGGCAGGAGAAGCTGAGGGACCCGGGCTGCTGGAGCTTCTGAAGAGGAGGCCCAGGTCTCACCCTGCAACAGCTCCAAGGGTGGTTTCAGAGAATCCCAGAATCAGCAAGGTTGGAAAAGACCTTGGAGATCATCAAGTCCAACCTGTGCCCCCAACACTGCCTTGTCTCCCCTGAGCCTCCTCTTCTCCAGGATAAACAACCCCAGCTCCTCAGCCACTCCTCACAGGACTTGTGTTCCAGACCCCTCCCAGCCTTGTTGCCCTTCTCTGGACACGCTCCAGCCCCTCCATGTCCTTCCTAAATTGGGGGCCCAGAACTGGACACAGCACTCGAGGTGCTGCCCAACCAGTGCTGAGCCTTGACCTTTGGGGAAGAATCACTGCCCTGCTCCTGCTGGCCACACCATTCCTGATCCAGGCCAGGAGTGCCAGGGGTTTGGATGCCCAAATGGTGCAGGACTGGCAGGGGACAAGAGTGATTGATTGTCAGCCAATGAAGGGTCTTGATTTTTCATATCTATTCAGACTGCATTAGAAGGTGCTGGGGTCAATACCTCAATTGGACCAATTCAATTAATCTGATATCAGGACCTATAAACAAAAAAAAAAAACACCTCAAAACAGTTGGATTTTTTTTTTTGGCCTATCTATATTCACTTTGAATACCACTTCTGAAATATGTCTAATTAACACAGAAAATTGAAAACTTTGAACATTATTCCTTAGGGCTTTTCTTGTTGCAAAGGTGTTTTGAAAAAATGTTTTATGACTTTTTTTTCAGTGAATTCCTGAACTGAAGAGCTCAAAGAAAGAAGAGGCCCTCTGGAGGATGACTTAAAATTCATCATCATCAACTTCCAAGTGGCTGAGGATCCATCCCCATCAGAGCAGCAATGAACAGAAATGGGCACAGCTTTTGTGGCTGCCCAGCTTTGGCATGGGCCCTGGGCCTGGAGCAGGGCAGCTCTTGAGGGCCCCAAGGCTGGGGCTCTTGTGCTGCCCTGGGCAGATGGGATGGCAGCAGGGGCTGCAGAGCTCTCAGCACCTCAGGCAGAGAGGGGCAGGGCAGCCAGGGGCCTCCTTTGGCCTTGGGGGCAGCACCTTCCCCCATGGCTGGGGCAGGTCCTGTGGCAGCTGCAGCTGCTGCTGTGCCTTGCAGGGGCTGAGGCCTGTGGGGCCAGTGCCCAGAGCAGCCTGGCCTGAGCAGGGAGCTGCTGGGGCCAGAGCCTGGCTGGGCTGGGCTGGGAGAGGCCCTTGGTGCTGCCCAGAGCTCAGGGCAGCTGGTGTTTGCAGGGAGCTGGGCTGGGCTCAGAGGCCTGGCCCAGAAACCATCAGTGTCCATCTCAGCCTGGCTGAGGCGTGCAGGGGCAGGACTCAGGCCAGGCAAGGGGTGGGGCAGGGCCCTGCCTGTGCAAGGCATTGCAAACAGGCAAGTGGCCCAGGAGGAGGCTGCTCTGTGCCCTTGGTGGCATGGACAGAGCAGGGAGGGGCCCAGGACATTTGTCAGCGCCAGCCTCTGTGCCCAGCCCTTGGCAGCCCTGGCTGCTGAGCCCAGCTTTGGCCTGGGCTGAGTTTGGCTGTGGCCCAGCTCCATCCTTGGGGCTCAGGGCCTGTTGTGTGGCCAATTGGCCAGCCCTGGCTGCCTCTCTGCAGCCCAGAGGCTGGCAGAGCCCGGGGCAGGGGCTGTCTGTGCATTCCCACAGGTGCCAGGGGCTCTGCAGGAGCTGTCAGAGGCTGCCCAGCAGGAGGCCATGGGGCACAGAGCCCCACTTTCCCTGCTGGGCAAAAGGCACAGGGCCGTTCCCAAATTCAATGCTCCTGGCCTGGGCTGGGCCTGCACAGGGGCTGGGCCACCATGGCTGGGCCAGCTTCAGGGGCCATCTGGGGCCCACAGGATGGGCTGCTGGGGCTGACAGCAAGGCCAGGCACACACAAGCAATTGCTGAGCATGGCCTGCGCTGGCCAGGCCTGACTTGGGCATGCTCAGCTGCCCTTGGGGGCTGCAGCAACAGTCCAGAGCCCAAAGAGCCTCCATGGCTGTGCTGGAGACCAAGGCTGCAGGAGGGAAATGCAGGGCTGCTGCGGGATGGGGAGGCCATTGAATTCCAGCACACACCTCAGCTCTCTGATGATCCCGGCACCATGCTGGGCCCTGTTTCAGACTGGAGCAGAGCAGATGTTGATGGGACAGGAGCCCTGTGGGGCTGTCAGGGACCTGCAGCTTGCAAGGTGCTCTGCTCTGCCTCAGGTGCTCTGGGAGATATCCAATGCCAGCTGGGCATCTCAGGGCACAAGTGGCACTGCCTGTTCCTGGGCACACAGCTGATGTCTGCCTGGAAAGGGGCACAGGTTTTAATACCTGTTACTTTCATATTATACCAGCGAATCTTTATTATCTGGGTCTTTTGAGTACTTTTAAAAAATGGCAAAGTTTTCCCACCAGGAATGGGAATTTCCTGGATCTTTTTTACTGATGGCAAAAGGAAAAGAAATACTGATCTTCCCATCTACTTGTGTCACCAATATTCAGTCTAATATTTAATCTCCCTCTTCCTTCAGGTGTTTCCAGCTCTCCTGTTTAAATGGCCATGTCTAAGGACATCTCTTCTTCACTAGACCAGATGGATCTATGTCCTTCCATTGCTCCCAGATTTCCTCCTCCAGATGCTCTCTGGTCATTCAAGTGCCTCTCAACTGACTGGTTTCATGCTTTGCACTTCAGGAGTTGCCCAAATTTCTGAAGGTCAAGTAAATACCACATTAGTTAACATCTTAATTGTGCTTATATCCATCACAGAATTACCTTTACTTTTGTCTTTGTCTTAAACTGTTCTTGTATGGAAATCCCTTGGGGATGGTGGACATGTCAGATGCTGCTGGGACATCCCAGAGAGCTGAGGGAAGAGCTGTGATGGTTATTAAACTGTTCAAATGTTCTACTTGTGTTTGATGGCAAGAAACCTTTCTGTGCCTCTGAGTGTCACCAGGCCCTGAGCCCAAAGGACACAAACCTGATGAGTTGTGGTTCCCACTGCAGGGGCACTTGGACCTTGGCTCTGCACAGGAAGCTCTTCAAAACTTTCTCTCTTTTCCTCCCCCTCTGGGCATGGAGGAGCCCTGACTTCCCTGTGAAATTCATGTGTGCAAAGAGCAAATCTGAGGCAGAATCAGGGCAGGGAGGGTTTGGGGGGACCTTGGGATCTGTGCTGGGCACAGAAGGTGTTTCCCATTGCTCTGAGACTGTCAGGGAAAGTGGATTTAATATCCAGCAGAGGAATGACTTTTGCATTTGATGGAGCTGTGCCTTCCCTTGGCTTTGTTGGCTGACAATAAATGAACATCCCTCTGTGTCTCAGGCAGCTCCTTCTCCAAGGAAAGCAGGTGGGAGTTGGAGCCAAGGAGCTGGAAGCTGCAGGTGCAGCCTGGGCTGGAGGGAGCTCAGATTTGCACAAGGCTGCTCTGAGTGCCAGGCCTTGGATGGGCGCAATGGTGGGGTGGGGGTAGGGACAGAGTCTGATTGATTGTCAGCCATGAAGGGTCTTGATTTTCATATCTATTCAAACTGCATGAGGAGGTACTTAGATTCAGTGTCAGTTGGAGATTGCACATATCAATAAATTAACAGGATAACAAATCAGGATCTAAAAAAAATCTCTTCTTGCTCTCTTTTTAAATATCATGTATTCACTTTGAATACGCTACTGAGATCTACCTAACCACAAAAGATTTGAAAATTAAATCAAATGATTCCCAGAGTCTTGGCTTGTTCAGGTGTTCTGAATGTTAATGAGCCCTGGGACACTGAATTCCTGCACTGAAGGGCTGAAGGCTGAAGAAGCTTCTGGAGCAGGAAAATTCAGCAGCAGCCTCTAAGTTGCTGAGGATGTCAGCAGCCCCCACTGAGGCCATGCCTGCCCAGAGACAGTGGGGGAATGGGCAGACAAGGAGAGCATCCCTGGGGCTGGGGCAGCACAACTCAGAGGCACCAGCGGCTCCAGCTGGGCAATGGAGTGTGGAATGTGGCTGGGAAAGCCCTGCCTGGGCTGTGCCAAGCAGGACAGACAAGCCCTGACCCCCATCCCCCAAAAAACTCTCTCAAGGAGACATTTAAAAGGAATTACAATTGTTTGTGTCCTCTGAGTTGGACTCACTGGAGAAATCCCAACAAAGAGATTCTGTGGAGCTCAAAAGAACAAAACAGCCTTTACTGGGAACTTTAGAAAATCAGAGAAACTTTGGCAAAAGGTTTATTATGACATTGTAGTGGTTTTGGTTTGTTAATTTAAGATTTTTCTAATCTTGAGATTTCTTAATTAATGTATTGATGAGTGTGGTGGGTTTTAATGTCAGTTAATTTTTATGTATTTTTTTTTTTGTGAGATAGGATGATGAGAAAGGTAAAGTAGCCTTAAAATTTTAAAAGGGTATAAAGAAAAATTTTTTTAAAAATAAATTAAAAGAAAAAGGTAGTAAGAATTAAAATAAACTCTTTAGAACACTTTTTTTTTTCTTTACTTTTTTTTTTTTTTACTGACAATGTAAAGAAAGTAAACTTAAAATTTCTAGTTAGTTTACTATTTCTAGAATAGCCTTTTTTTAGTTTACTTTGGGAGAGAAATTTTTTCTTGTTAAGGTTATGGAATTTTTTTGCAAGAGGAAAAAATGGGGTTTTGTGGTTCTTAATTCTGTCATGGATAACAGTTGTCTGGGGAACTTTATTATTGTGAAGTTGTTTTTTTATTGCTACAAGTCTTTTTTACAGCTTGTTGATGGGCCATGTCAACTTATGGGATATTGTTTTAAAGATGAGTTCTTTAAAGGTAAAAAGTTTTTATAATTTACTTTTAAAATTATTTTTTTATCTCTGGGAATAGAGATCTTCTCTTGGGGATACTGGATTACTTTTTTTTTTTTCCAACTTTTGAAATTACAGTTATTTTAACATTTGTTTAATTTTAGCATGGAGGTTTTTGTTTGATATTAATTTGAATTTTTTTAAATAGTTTTTATGTTGGAAGAAAAGAGTTTTTTCTTTATAGTTTATAAAAGAGGATTTTTTATGGATTTTTTTCTTTTTTATTTGGGATTTACTTTTTCTTTCTTGACTTTGATGGTTTTTTTGTTTCACCATTTTTATTTTGATTTTTATATTTTTGCATTTTTTTTTTTTACTTGATCAGGATTGGACATTGAAAGGATTAACACCTGACCAAAATGGAACTTTGTGGTGGAAGTTGTGGTTGGGTTGTGTTAGGATTGGTTTTATGGTTTGTTTTGGCTTTTTGTGTTTTAATTTTAGTTGTAGGGTTATTTTGTATGGGTTGAGGTTGTAGGGTTTTTGGTTTGAGTTGTTTAATGGAGGGACTTGATGGTAAGGTTTTTAGCTTTGGCTTTGTTCTGGTTGGGGTTTTGTAGCCTCTTTTGTTTTCCTGTTTGGTAGTTGTTGGGGTTTGGTTTTGGGAATGGGGACAATGGGGAGGGGGGCCTGGGAGGGGAAGGGCTCAGCCCATGACAGTTTTGTTTGGTTTGGTTTTAGTTTGGGTTTGGTTTTGGTTTTGGTTTGGTTTTTTTTGGTTTGGTTTGGTTTGGTTGAGATCTTGGAGAGATTGGGGCCAGGGGCTTGCTGCTTCTCATTGTTGACTGGACAAAAAAGAGACTTGGTTCAAGGTTTTTCATCTTTAACATTTGTGACCTTTGGAGGAAATGTTCAGTATCTTAGTGGTTTAAACAGATTGTCAGTTACTAGCTAAAAAGTTTTGAAATTACTTTTAAAATTCTTCTCATGTCAAACTGTATTTGACAGACATTCAATCAATCAAAAACACTTCTCAAAGCATTGACTTGGCATTCAACTTCTAAAAACTCTAAGCCTGTTCAATTTAATGTTAATCAAAATTTGCAGGAGCACAGAAACAGTAGAAGAAGACACAAAAAGAGAAAAAACAAAAAGATACAGAAAGCACACACACAGCTACCAACTCCTGGATTCCAGCACTGTTCAGATGGAAATTCCAAGAGGAGGTAGGGTCAAGATGTGCTTCCCTTGTGGTCAGTCCTCTAATGTAAATACCCCTTGGTCTTCCTGGGCCCTTCCCCAGGTGGGACTTGGGCTCATTTGGTCCCTCAGGAGCTGGGCTGGGGGCTGCAGAGGTGGCTGTGGAGCATTGCCTGTGCTGTGCCAGGGACTGGCAGCCACTGCTGGGCTGGGATAGAGGCTCTGGGGATTGGGGTTCCAGGGCAGGGCAGGGCTGGGGTTCCAGGGCAGGGCAAGGCTGGACCTGCCCTTCCTGGTTCTCCCAGCTGCCACATGAAATGTGGGAGCCAACAATCTCCTCCAGTCTGTCACAACAGGCAATGTTGGAGGTGAAATCCCAATTCTGGCCATGGGCACCTGGAGGAGAAGGACAGTTCTTTTCCATAGGAAGGAAGTGTCAAGGGCCCCAGTGTTTGAAGAGCCCTCACTAGGCCAAGGCCAGCCAAACTTGTCAGGAATGGCAGATTTTGCCTGGGGCAGTCTTTGGATTTAGGAATTTTGGAGAGGTGGAATCCAATCTCAGCCATGGGCACCTGGAGAAACAGGGACATTTCTTTCCCATTTCTTTCACAAATGGAGCCTTTCCCAGTGTTTTAGGGACAGATGGACCCTTGTAAAACCATTGCAAGCCAGGTGGTCTTAATATTCCATAGAACAATCCCTGGATATAAGGAAATTTGAAGGTGTCCCCAATTTGGTCATGGGTGCCTTGGTCACTGGACAGTTCTTCAGGATAGGAAGGCAGGAGCCCTGGTGTTTGTGCAGATGAGAAGAGACCTCAGACATGCCAAGGCCAGCTGGGTGTCAGGTGGCCTTTGTCAGACAACCTGTTCTCTCCCTTGGTTTCCATGGGACCTCTTGTCACAATGGTGCCTTGGTTCCAATGCCCCCAGCAGTGTCAAAAAACTTTGATTCCATGGGGTCCTGCTGCAGTGTCACAGTGGTCTCAAAGTTTCCTCAGGCCTTGAAAGGCTGCAAAGATCTCCCTTATTCCATGAGCCCTCAGTGTCACAATGGACCTTTGAAACTTTTGGTTCCATGAGTCTGGCTGACCAACAAAGAAAAAGAAAAGACCCTGCAATGTTTTGGCCCTTTGGCAGCTTTGCTGTCCAGCATGCCTGCAGTGTCACAATGGTCTCTTTGGTTGCAGGCTGTCAACATCTAGTGACATACACTGGAGCCCTTTCTTTGCGGGAGCTTTGCCTCCAAATAGCCCTGCAGTGCCCAAAGGCATCACACAGCCACAATATCACAATGGTCCCTTGGTTCTGTAGGGACCCCTGGGGTGATAAAAGGTCTCACTCATGTCCAGTCTTGGCCTCTCCAGCTAGACCATTTGTTTATTCCATGGGCTCTTCTCTCAAATGTCCAAAGGATCCATGCATCCATGAGTCCCATCATCAGTGTCACATTGGGCTCTGGTTCACGGTGTCCTCAGTGGAAATGGAACTATTGCTTCCACAGGCTGTAAAGTGGAGCAACTCCATGATTCCATGAGGCCTTGCAAAGTCACAATGGACATTTTGCTCCATGGGGTCTCGCAGTTTCACAATGGACCCTTGGTACCATGACACCTCAAATTGCCTGTCCTTGCAGCTTTAGTCTGAAAGCAACCCTTGGATATTTGGGGACTTTTGAGGGTGGAATTCCCTTTCAGTCATGGGCTCCTGGACTGGAATGACAGTTCTCCATAGGAAGGAAAGGGCAGAGGGGCATCTGGACAAGGAAGACAGTTATTTTCCAGAGGAAGGAAAGTACAGAGCACTAGTGTTTCAAAGGCAGATGAGAGCTGGCCCTCAGGAAGCCAAGGGAACCTGGACAGTCCTGGCAGCTTTTGTCTGGGAGCTATTCTTGGATATAATGAATTTTGGAGGTAGATTCTCAATTTTGGCCATGGATGCCTGGAATTGGAAGATTTTTTTTTGCATGGGGAGAAAAGGCTGGACATGAGGTAGCAGTGTGCCCAGGTGGCCAAGAAGGCCAATGGCTCCTGGCCTGGCTCAGGAATGGGTGGGTGCATCAGGGAGCGGAAAGTGATTCTTCCTGTGCTCAGCATGGGTTGGGAAAAAACTCGGAGTGCTGTGTCCAGTTCTGGGCCAATTTAGGAAGGACATGGAGGGGCTGGGTGTGTGCAGGGCAACAAGGTTGGGAGGGCTCTGGGCACAAGTTGGGGAGGAACAGCTGGGGCCAGGGTTGTTTATCCTGGAGAAGAGGACACGAGGGGAGACAAGGCAGTGTCATGGCACAGGTTGAGCCTGGATGATCTCCAAGGTCTTTTCCAACCTTGCTGATTCTGGGGGTTCTCTGAAAACCACCCTTGGAGAGGTTGAAGGATGAGCCCTGGGCCTCCTCTTGAGCTCCAGCAACCCAGGTCCTCCAGGTTCTCCAAAAAGGCCCCAGGAAGCCCATCCCTGTCAGTCCTGCAGAGCCTAGGGGCCTCCTCCTCATTGCCCAGAACAAGGGAGCCCCAGAGGCAGACACAGCAGCTCAGATGGGCCCCCCCCTGGCCTGGGGTGCCTCTGGCAAGGGGAGCAGCACCAGGCACTGCAGGAGCCTGCAGACAATTCCTGCAGCACTTGTGGGGGATCCTGCTCCCCAAGGGACGTTCCATGGGTCCAAGTGGGGAACTCCAGGGGGGGAGTGGGGCCCAGAGAGGGAGGGCAAACAGGGGGGCTATTTGGGTAGGGCAGGGAACAGGGTTGGGCAAGAGGAAGGGATTTGTTCATGTGGGAAGGTAAAAAAGCAAAGGTGAAGCCAAAAGGATGCTGAGGGCAGTTTGGGGGTGAGGCTGCCAGGCTGCCTGGCTCCGGCAACAGCGCCTGCAGTGGGACAGAAACTCCCAGCTGATGGGAACAAACTTTCTGGCTGAGTCGCAGAGGCCAGGACAAAGCTGAGTGGTTTCTCTGGCATCCCCCAGCCCTTGCTGGCCCCAGGGGGCTGATGGCATTTGTGCTCCCCCAGGTTCATGTCCCCACAGCAACAGCATGGGGTGCTCCGCCTGCTGTGTGCAATGCAAACAGGGCTGCTGAGCCAGTGCTGCCGTGTCTGTGCCTGCAAGGATGGGGCACCTGTGTGAGCTGGGGAGAGGCCAGGGCTGCAGAGGGGGGATTTGTTGGTAGCTCCATGAGGACGCTCTGGGACACTGCCCTGGGCTGTCCAGTGCACTGGGGATGGATCAGCCCCTGCTCCGCTGCTCCTTCCCGCTCGGCCCCAGGGCCCTTGCAGAGCCCCAGCCATGCTGTTTTGCCTCCAGCCTGCCCACGGCCAGCCTGGGGCTGCTCACGGGGGTTTCTGTGCTGAGCATTGGCCTGGCCGTGTTCTTGAGAGAGCCTGGGCAAGGAGCCTGAGCCCCCAGGGCCTGGCCTGAGAGTGTCAGCGCTGCCCCAGCAGTGCCCATGGCCTGTCCCTTGCTGCAGCCCCGGCATTCACACCCCAGGCTGTGCCCGGCCCTGAGAGAGCACTCAGGCCCTACAGCAACAGCAGGGCCACCAGGGTGCGGGGCAGGGCTACGGTGCAGCAGGGCCCCAGGCTGCTCCATCACCACGCTTCAGGAGGAGACAGCAAGAGAAAACCTGATGAAAGCTCCTGGGGGAGATGGGTTACGGGTGGGAGTTTCTCCAGGAACTGCTCCAGCCCCTTTCCAGTCCTTATTGCATGGAAAATCCTGGGGCATGACTCCTACCCAACAGGCATCCCAATGGGGAGAAGACAGGTTCAACCTCTTGATCCAGCCCTCGTCCTGATCCTCTGCAGAGCCTTTCTGCCCTCAGCAGATCCACACTCCCACACAAGTTGGTGTCCTTTGTGAACTTCTTTTTCCACTCATCCCCTCATCCAGATCATCAATAAAATGTTGAACAGGACTGGACCAGCACTGACTCCTGGGGTCACCCACAGGAATTGGGTGTTATGGATAACATAACACCCATTAAGAGGGGAGCTTCAGACAAGCCCTGTCTTAGGCTAAGATTTTTGGGTACAGCTTGAATTAGGTGGCCTGTGCACAAACCAATCTGGCTCACAAGTTCTAAAGTGGCAGATCAGGTCTATTATGAAATTAGTTATTTCTTGAATAGACAGGAGGTAATAGACAAAAGGTCTTGAAGAGAAGTTATTTAGTGCATGGTATAAAACAAAAGAACTACTAGCAGGTTACATAAAGCAGTGCACACAACATTAAGGTACCTTTATCAAAGCTAGGAAAAGAAATAATATAGATTAGAAGTCAATGTAACTTACCACCAAACTGGCAAGAGGCACAGTAGAGTCCTTCACCCAACTCAAGAGAGGAACCACAAAACC
>JALJVW010002163.1:0-29743 GCA_024865655.1 Emberiza elegans
GTGTCCCCAGTGTGGGAAGAGTCCCAGTGTGGGAAGAGCTTCACCAGCAGCTCTCACTTGACCAGACACCAACGGAGCCACCAGTAAGGAAAGCCCTGGAAATGCCCAAACTGCAGGAAGAGCTTCATGCAGCTCTCCAGCTTCATCCCCATTGGATGATCCACATTGAGAAGAGCCCTGGTGATCCATGTTCCCTGTGATTCATGCTTGGAAGACACCTGTACCTTTTTGTTGGCAATGACATGATGTGGGATTGATGAACATGAGGGTCTGGCCATGGCCCTGTCATTACATTCACTCCCATCTCAGGTCATTGCCAGGTGCAGGAAAGGGACTCTCTCTTTCCCTCCTGAGGAGAAGGGTGTCCTTTCCAGGCAGGGGGAAATGTGTTGCCAGGAAGAGCCAGTTGTTGATGTTGTAGTTTTCTCTTTAAATAGTTTTACTTATCCCTTCTGTTACCAATATTGTTTATGTTCCTCTTTGTTCCTTATCTCATTTCTGTTCCCAATAAATTGTTCTTATCCCAGCCTGGGATCTTTGCCTTTTGTGCTTTCCATGGGAGGCAGGAGGGCAGCGAGGGCAGCGCTGTTTTAGTGGGAGCAGGAAATTGGGGAATCCCATTCCTGAAGCCTGGGCCCTGGAAACCGAGCATCCCAGCTGGTCCCAGCCCTGGTGGCCATGGCAACAGCCTTGGGAGCGGGTCCCTGGCTGGGGCTGTGGGAACCTCTTCCCTCTGGTGCCCAGGGACAGGAGTGGAGGGAACGGCTGCAGCTGAGTCGGGGCAGGCTCAGGTTGGATGTCAGGAAAAGGTTTTTGCCCAGAGGCTGCTGGGGCCCTGCCCAGGCTCCCCAGGGAAGGGTCCCAGCTCCAGGGCTCTCTGAGCTCCAGCAGCATTTGAACAGTGCTGCCAGGCCCAGGCTGGCATTGTTGGGGTGTCCTGTGCAGGGCCAGCAGTTGGACTCGAGGATCCTGATGGGTCCCTCCCAGCTCAGCCAATTCTGTGGTTCTGGGATCCCATGAGCCTGGGGATGGGACTGCAAATGGTTGCCATGGCAACAGGCTCTGGCTGCAGGCCTGAGCTGGTGGTGGCAACCACCCCCATGGGGTCTCCATGGAGCTGCCAAGGGACTGACCATAGCAACAGAGGCTAGTGATGGTTGCCATGGACCACCGACCATAGCAACAGGGGGGGGATGGTTGCCATGGAAACTGACCATAGCAACAGGGTCCTGGTGATGGTTGGGACAACAGGGGCTGGTGACCATGGAAACAGGGCAACAGGGTCCTGGTGATGGTTGCCATGGAAACAACAGGGGGCTGGGGACCATGGAAACAGAGCAACAGGGTCCTGGTGATGGTTGCCATGGAAACTGACCATAGCAACAGGATCCTGGTGATGGTTGCCTGCTAAGGATCAGATTTGTCACAGGCCCTCAGAGGGGTTCCATGGGGACTTTCCAAGAGTCTCCAGGCTGTTCCAGAGCTGGAATGTCACAGGCAGAGACAGGGGCTCCATGGAAACCTCCCAGGGCTTTCTGGGGATGGTAAAGAGCCCTGTGGTCAGAGGCAGTCACAGCCATTCCATGGTGACATCCCAGGGGACCTTGGGCTGCAAAGGCACCGATCTGTCACAGGCACTCATGGGGCTCCATGGTGACATCCCAGGAGTCCCCAGGCTGCCAAAGAGCCTGGGATGTCCCAGACACTCACAGGGGTTCCTGTCATGGGCACAGTGGGAGCTTCAGGCAAAAGCTTTATTTCTTTATTGGAGAAACTCCTGCTGAGTCATGAGATGGAGAAATGACACCCAACACCCACCATGGATCCTCAAACCTCTGCAGGGCCTCTAGACTTCTAAAATTCCTTCTAAAAGAGGAGACTGGAGCAGGGCTGGATCCAATCCCAGCCCCAGAATTTGTCAAAGGTTCAAAAGATTGAACAGATTGGAATTCAACTTTTACACAATTTGTCCCACAGGATTAATGATAGAATACCAGATTAATTTATATAAATATGTCTCTGGCTTATTCTGATCATGATCAGACAGAAAGATCACTAGCACAGTTATTTACTCCACAGTTCAGGAGACATAACAATTATTAGAATACAGTGCTCTAGCAGCAATTTTGAAGTCAACAGGGCCTTGCTGGAGTTGTTGGAGCCCATTGCAGGCAGAGCCTCCTGCTCCAGCAGGAACTGCCTTTCCTGTGCCATGAGCAGGGCAGGTCCCGCTGCAGGAAAAGCCCCAGGCCAGCCCCAGCACAGGGAAGGCCTCGGGCACAAGGGCAGAGTGCCGTGCTGGGAGCTGGGCCAGGGAGAGCCTGAGGCACCAAAGGCACCTTGGCAACAGCAGCTGCTTGCAGGCCATGGCCAGAAGCCTCCCTGGGCAGCCCAGCCTGGTGGCCACCACTGCAGAGCTGCTGCCTCAGGGCTCATTCCTGGCTGGGCTCTGAAAAGCCACTTCTGCTCCAGGAGCCTGACTGGGAAGCCACTGGCCCCAGCACCTTGGGGACAAGATATCAATGACAAAACTCTTCATGCTAGCAGAGCCAAGGCAGGGGCAGAGGAAAGGGCAGAGCCAGGCCCAGGGGACAGGGCTGCCATGGTGATGGCTGTGAGGTCACTGCCCCTGCAGCAGCCTGGCTGCCCTCAGCAGACATTCTGGCCAGAAGCGTTGTGAGGGCACCCAGCACTTCAGAGAACCCACACTACAGGAATTCTGTCCCTGGGGATGAGAGGGTTTCACTGGGTAAGGTTGGACAAAGCTCCTGATCTTGGACAATTCCTGGGATGGGTCATCCACTTCTCTGGAATAACTGTTGCAGTTTTGTGCCACTCTCAAACCTGTAAAATATTTCCTCTTTCTAACAAATGTAAATCCACCCTCATTCAGTTTACAAATATTGACCCTTGTTCTATCACTTCAAGATTTAGGAGAAAATAACTTTGATCACTATTTTTCCATTTTCATAGGTCTTGGAGAGGACACAAAAATCTCCCAAGATGTGGTTTGGAGGCCACATCACATAACCAGCAGGGAGAGGCTGAGGGCTCTGGCTCAGTGGTGTGCAGACTGAGGACAGAACAGGAATAGCCTGGGAGGGATGGAAGGGTGGTTTCAGAGAGGCCAGAGCTTTTCTTCATAGTGGGAATGAGCCTGAAGAAGACATAATAGCACCAAGGCAGCTGGGGAGGCCCAGACTGGACACCAGGAGAAAGGAATTTCCCTGACAGGGCAGGGCTGTGGTGCAGCACGTCCCCCAGAAGGAGCCTGGAACAGCCCAAGGCTTTGTGTGGGCAGGCAGAGGCAGGCAGGAGGCAGAGCTGTCAGCAAAGGAAGGGCCCAGCCAGGTGGGGCAGCTGGGGGATGCCGACAGCCTGCAGGGACAGAGGCGCAGGGCAGGGACACCATGGGACAGCCTGGGCTGCACAGGGCACAGGGATGGGCAGCAGCTGCAAGACATTTCACAGACCTTTTTTTTTTTCCCTGACAGAGCCAACTTGGGCAGCACTTTGGCCATGGCTGCTGGCCCTGGGCCTGAGGCCACGAGGGTACAAGTGACCCTTGCAGGCCTGGGGCCTCATTGCCTCCTTGTCCCTGCCCAGCAGCCTGGCAGGCGCCGCCCCACGGTCCTGCCCTTGGCATTGCACATCCCCACATCCCACTGCCCATCCCGGGAAGAGCCCTGAGCAATGAGGGAGGGACAGGATCTGCCTTGCCAGGGGCTGGGGCTCAGGCCTTGGCCCTTTGCATTCCTGAAACACATCCAGCTTTGCTCAGCACCAGGGACACCTTTCCCTTGTTTGTCCACATGTGTCATCACTGCCACCAGTGTTCTGCTCTACCTGGAACCTGGGGGCATTTTCACATAAGTTGTGTCCCACAGTGTCCATTAACACTACAAGGAACCTCAGTGTTTCAATCTCACTTTGAGTTCTTGAGAAATTTCTGAGCCCACTCTGAGGGACTGACTCTGATGCAAAGAGCACCAAAGCCCCAGAGGGTCATTAAAGTCCTTGTGCTGTGTCTGTGCTGCTGAGCTGGGCCGGGCTCCTGGCCCAGAGGCAGCTCCTGGCAAGGGCAGCGCTGCAGAGAGACAGCTCTGGCCAGGAGCAGCTCCTGTGCACAGCCCAGCAGGGCTGGGGCACTGCCAGGGCCCCTCAGGGACACCAGCAGGGCACAGACAGAGCTCACAGGGGCTCAGCACTGGCAGGCGCTGTGGGATGTCCCAGAGGGGGCTGTGTCACAGCAGCACCTCTGTGGTTGTGTCATAGAGGCACAGAGCAGCTGTGATGTCAGCAAGGGGCTGTGTGACAGCACAGAGTGGGCTGTGTGAGGTCACAGATTGGGCTATGACATCACAGAGTTTGTTGTGTGAGGTTATTGAGCAGCTACAACATCATAGAGGGGACTGTGTGACATCACAGAGCAGGCTGTGAGATCATGGCATGGCTGTGTGACATTAAAGAGTGGGCTGTGAGGTAAAATTGTGTGCTTTGACATCATAGAGTGTCAGTATGACATCACAGGGAGGGTTTTGTGACATCACTGAGGAGGTTGTGACAGCACAGAGCTGGCTGTGACATCACAGAGTAGGGTCTGAGGCCAGAGCGTGGATTCTGCCATCATAGAGGGTGGCTCTGTGACATCAAAGAGTGGGTTGGACATCATCACTGGGTGTCAGAGTAACATGATAGAGAGGATCATAGAGTGACATCACAGAACAGACTGTGACATCACAGGGTGATTTTTTGACATCACAGGTGGTTGTGTGACATCACAGGGGCTGTGTGACATCTCACAGGGCTGTGACATCACATGGACAGTGTGACATCACTGTGACATCATCAGGGGGCTGTGTGACATCACAGGGGCTGTGTGACATCACAGAGGCTGTGTGACATCACAGGGGCTGTGTGACATCACAGGGGCTGTGTGAGGTCACTGGGGAGGTCACTCTGCCCCGGCCCCCTCACAGTTCCCCCCAGAGCAGTCCAACCCTGCTCGTGCACAGCGGGGTCCCCTGTCCCCCGGGTCCCCCGCCCCTGGCCCCGCAGCCTCCCCCAGAGGATGTTCCACAAGATCGACCCCAGAGCCTGACACGGGGACGGGGGGCCGGGGCCCTGGGGGTGGCACAGGGGACAGGGACCCCCGGCAGCGTCCCCATGTCCCCCAGGGCCAGAGCCTGGGCCAGGGCTCCTTCACCCTGGTACCAACGAGGCCTTGAGAGTGCTGAAAAAATCCCCAGCAAGGGATCAGCAAAACCAGATTGAATATTAAGGGACAGCAGCACAAAGTTCCTTGGCAAGAGTCACTCTGCTCCTGACTGGACACTTCAGGCACACCAGGGAAACAAAGCAACAACAAAACCAAACAGAATCCAGGCAATCAAACCAGAAATGAACCAAGAACTGTCCCTCTGTGTGTGTGTGTGACACAAGGACAGTGAGGGCAAGGATAAAAGGAATATGGCCAAAAAGCTCAACAGAGCTCAAACTCAACAGGACTTAACTTAAACCTTAACCTAAACTGATACCTTCAATTACACAATTTAGCAAAAGAACAGCACTTAACAGTATTTAACCTAACTTAAAACCTATGACTTGCAATTTAACAGAGGAATAACATTAAACAATATTCAACTTTGCTTATAATTTATATTAAACTTAACAACTTAGCAAAAAGAACAACTCTTAGCAGCATTTAACTTACTTAGACCTTGTGATTTAACCTTCCCTACAGGCCTGACTGACTCAGCTCTCCAAGGCACTCAAACCCCTCAGAGAGCAGCATTTCTGCCACATTTCCCCAGCACAGGCACTCCCTGTGCACACAGACACAAAGAGTCAGTGCAAGGCACCTGTGAGCAATTCCCTGAGGGCAGGAAATGCTCCCTGTGGATCCTTTGGCATCTCCCCAGTGGGTGAAGGGTTGAGCCTGGAGGAGTGGGGGGGATGGGCCCAGGCTCTGTGGTTGTTGGGGATCCCCGAGTGCAGCAAACGGGAGAGTTCCCGGCTGGGGAGGCCCCACTCAGAGGGAGTCGCTGGCCCAGGAGAGCTCCAAGGGCTCCTTTTGGAGCGCTGTGTTTGCAGGGCCCCAAGAGAGGGGCTTCAGTCCCAGCAATGGTTCATCCTGGCCTGCACTTGGCACCAACAGCTTTCTTTGGCAGTGTGAGAACAGGGATGTTGTGCCACTGAGGGAACAAAACCAGTTCCCAGGGCTGCTGCTAAAGAAACCAGGAGCTGGTTGGGCAGCAGCAGTGCCTGGAGCAGACAGTGTTTGTGATGAGCTGCAGAGGAGCTGAGCCCAGGGGCTGTTGGCCAAGGCCGAGGCCCAAGGAGCATTTCTCAGCTGGCAGGGCGGCCTGAGAAGGGGGGGGGAATGCAGCAGCACAGGGCCCATGGAACCAAGGGACCATTGTGACACTGTGGGGGGGCCAAGGGACCTGTGAGACCAAGGGACCATTGTGACACTGTGGGGCCTCTGTGAGACCAAGGGACCATTGTGACACTGTGGGGCCTCATGGAATCATGGGACCACTGTGACATTGCTGGGCCTCATGGAACCAAGGGGACCTGGCTCCATGGAACCATGGGATCATTGTGACACTTTGGGCCCCATCAAACCAAGGGTCCATTGTGACTGACCACGTGGGCCTCATGGAACCATGGAGACCATGTGGGGATCATTGTGACACTGAGGGGCACCATGGAATCACAGAGACCATTGTGACACTCAGGGGACTCATGGAACCATGGAGACCATCATGACACTATGAGGCCCCATGGAATAAGCAAAGCATTGTGACACTGTGAGGCCTCATGGAACCATGGAGACCATTGTGACCCTGGGAGGACCATTGTGATATTGTGGGGCCTCATGAAACCAAAGGACCATTTTGTGACACTGCAGGGCTGCATGGAACCAAAGGTCCATTGTGACACTGCAGGGCCTCATGTCATCAGTGGCCCACTGTGACACTGGGCAACCAAAGGAGACCATTGTGACACTGCAGGGCTGCATGGAACCAAAGCTCCAGGGTGACACAGAGTGGCCTCCTGTCATCAATGGTCCATTGTGACACTGTGGAGCCAGAGGAGACCATTGTGACACAGCAAACCCCCAGGGTCCAAAGGTCCATTGTGACATTGCAGAGCTCATGGAACAGAGGAGTCACATGACATTGTGGGGCCTGGGGAACCATGGAGACCATTGTGACACTGCAAGGGCTCATGGAATCCTTGGGACCATTGTGACACTGCAAGGCCTCATGGAATCCTTGGGACCATTGTGACACTGTGGGGCCTTATGACACCTAGGGGCCACTGTGACATTGTGGGACCCCATTGAACCCTGGGGCCAGTGTGACACTGCAGGTCTTCTTGTAATCAAGGGGCCATTGTGACACTGTTGGAACCCATGGAATCAAGGCACCATTGTGACACTATGGAGCCCCATAAAACCAAGGGAACACAGAACAGCTCTGGCTGGTTTGGCCTCCCATGGACTGCCTGACTGCTCCAAGTGACCTTTGCATGTTGAGGGTCACTTCTCATCTGCTGCTGAAACACTGGGGCTCTGTGCTTTCCTTCCCAATGGAAAAGAACTGTTCCTTCTGCTCCAGGCACCCATGGCCAGAATTGGGATTTCACCTCCAAATTTCCTTATATCCAGGGATTCTTCCCATAGGAATATTGCCAGGACAAGTCTGGCTGGCAGTAGTTTCACAATGGTCACCTCTCATCTGTCTCCAAAACACTGGGGAGGCTCCACGCTCTCCTTCCCATGTGAATGAACTGTCCTGCTTCTCCAGGTGCCCATGTGAGATTGGGTTTCCACCTCCAAAATTCCCTACATCCAAAATCTGCTATTACTGACAAGTCTGGCTGGCCTTGGCCTACTGAGGCTCTCACCTGCCTTCCAAACCATGGGCCTCTGTGCTTTCCTTCCTATGGAAAAGAACTGTCCTTCTCAGCCAGGTGCCCATGGCCACAATTGGGATTTCACCTCCAAAACTGCCTGTTGTGACAGACTGGAGGAGATTGATGGCTCTAAACATTTCATGTGTGGGGGAGGAAGGGGCAGGTCCAGCCTTGCCCTGCCCTGTAAGCCCAGCCCTGCCCTGCCCTGTGACCCCAATCCCCCCAGGGGCCTCCAGTGGGTTTATGGTTTCTACCTGAACCATGGCACACTGAACCCCCAGGTGGCTCCAAGGTTCAGCTCTCCCTGTTTCAGGGGAAGCTGTTCCCCACTCATGGCACCGCGTCACCCCTGAGCCAGCTGTGGACTCCAGCGCGGTGTCAGCCTGGGGCTCCTGCTGGGCTGAGTCTGCCCTCAGGCAGGGCTCAGCTCCCCCACAGCATCTCGGTGTCACCTGGGAGCCCCGTGGAGAAGACACCTCTGTGCCCTCTGCTCAGAATTTCACTGCCAGGACAGCAGGAATGCAACCCAAATCTGCATTCAGCCTGGTGGGGTGGGGAACTCCTGCACCAGGGGCTTTCTCGCCATTCTGCTGCTCATGGCCAAGACATTTTCCCTGCCCCTCTGCCAGGGCAATGCCCTGTGCCAGTTCTGCTGTGAGGCTTCCCTGGGGCGGTGCCGGCACCAGTGGTTCCTTCAGTATTGGAACTGGAGTCAGTGAACACGACTGAGCCCTGGTGAGCTCTCAGGATGCCCAGGGTCAACTGACCCACATGGCCCACCCCAAAATTCACCCAAGTCCTGCTGGAGCCAATGGACCCAGTGGCCAAGAACGACCCCAGAGCCAGGTAGAACCACCCGCCCTTTTCCAGGACACCGCGGTGGCTCTACCCCACTGTGGCCAGGCATTACAGGTGACCGTGTAGGGCCCCTCACCCAGGAAACCCCACAGCCCCACAGTGCCCCATAGACAGGTAGACCCAGCAGCCCCATCCCACCAGGGAACCAAATTTCAAGACCAATAAATAATTTCAACATACTTTTGACATATGAAGATTTTTTTTGGCATTTAAATTCTTTTGAGTAAATCAAGAATTTTGGGGGTGTTATATTGTATTTGCAGGGATGCCCAACAAAGGCAGGAATGATGCATTTGACTCCATATTCTCAGAAGGCTAATTAATTTATTATATTTTATAATACTATATTTTATTAAAAAGATACTATACTATACTATACTATACTATACTATACTATACTAAAGAATACAGAAAGGACACTTACTGAATGTTCAAAAGATAATAATGTTCAAAAAAACTCATGGCTCTTTCCAGAGTCTTGACACAGCTTGGCCATAATTGGCCAATGAGTCAAAATAACTCACACCAGAATTCAATCAAACAATCACCTGTGGGTAAACAATCTCCAAACACATTCTGCACATGAGCACAACACAGGAGAAGCAAATGAGATAAGAATTGTTTTCCTTTTTTCTCTGAGGCTTCTCAGGTTCCCAGGAGAAAAATCCTGGGCAAGGGATTTTTTCAGAGAATGTGAATGCCATAGGGTTAGAGATGAGTAATGAGATGGTTGGCTCTCCCAATTAAAGGGTGAACATGATAAGTATGTTAAGAGAAGTTGTACAGATGTATAGTTATGTTACTGCAATGTGTAATTGAATGGCCCAGCATTGTTATCCCGGGATGATCTTGGTAGTCCGGGCATTTGGGGAGGGGCAGATTGTTCCTAAGAGACATGGCTTAGCAACACCTGCCCTCCAATCCAGTTCCAAGAAAGCAGTCTACACCAATGGACAGCGACCAAGAGTCAACAGACAGCCTTTGGGAGGAGCTAGGGCTGCCTGTTGCAACAGCAAGGATATAAAAGGGAGAGCAGCCATTGTGTGGATGAGCCAGCCACGTGGTTACCAGCCAAGAAGTGGGGGGGGCTTCCCAGAACTGTAATTGTTTTTCCTTATTTAGTCCTTTTTGTTGTAAGTTTTTGTTATGGTTTTAATAAACCTTTCAAAATTTTGAGAAGTGAGTGGTCATTTCTCACAGGGGAAAAAAAGTTTAAAAAAGAAAGTTTGTTTGAATTTTTTTTTTTCTTTTAAACCCAGGCCATTCCTACCATGCTCACAGTGAACCACAGCATTTCTCACCACCTGGACACCCACCCCTAGTCAACCCACTCCCCTGGACTCTGCACAACTCCCCCACACCATTTGTCTGGGGGAAAGCACAGACTGTGTCAAGGCAGCAGAGCCCAGACCTGGCCTGACTTCCCGGACCACTGGAAAGGAGGAAATCCAGACCCACAGGCACATACACGGACACAGAGCAAAGCTTTGCTCAAAGGGTTTATTGATTCTTGATGATTGATTATTCAGGGGAAATGGCCCAGGGCTCAAAGTGTTCAGGCGGTTCCTCCAGGGATGATAATTTCCTCATGGCACTGGAGAGGAAAAAGGACACAGGTCCTTCCAACCCTAAAAGACAAACCCCAGAACGTGACCTCTGAAGCCCCTGGGCCATGGATGGGCCCTGTCCCCACCCCTGTCCCTGCAGGCAGGGCTCACCTAGGCATCCAGAGAGGCAGCCAGGTGCTTCTGCCGCAGGACAGCCTCCAGCTTTTCAGCCACAGGGGGCTGGGGACAAAGGCAGCGTTAGAGACACACTGGGCTGCCCTGGGCTGCACTGGGAGGCAGGGGAGAGCAGGGGGGCCTTGAGGAAGGGGCTGTGGCAGCAATGGGGTGCAGGAGCTGCTGTGCTGCTGCCCAGAAGCACTGGGCTCCTGGCCAAGAGGCACAGCTGGGGCAGGGGCTGCGTCCTTGCTCATCCGGGGGTCCTGGGGTGACAGGGATGGGAATGCAGCAGGGCCCTGGGCAAAGGATTCCCCAGGGAGGAGCCCTGGGGCAGGGCATTGTCTGGGCTGTCAGGAGGGGTGCACTGGGCAGTGCTGGGACAGACTGGGATGGCCTGGGCTGTGGTGGCCATGCAAGGGGAGGGTCTGACAGTGGCAGAACTCGTGGTACCCACCAGAGGCGTCTCCAGGACCGTGACATTGTCTAAATCCAACTGCAGAGAGACCAGGAGACCTCGCTGGTCACTGGGATGTCCCCGGTGCCAGCAAGGGATGGGGGGACACCACTGCCCCCCAATTCCCTGAGGGGATGCCCTCCAATGCCAGCAGCCCACTCACCTCCCAGAGATCATCTTGGGTTCCTTCCAGGAGTGCCTGGAAAGGAGAACAAAGGCTGGGTCTGGACTGGACCTTGTGGGGCTGGGGGGGAAAAAGGGTGCAGGGAGCAGGGCGCAGGCAGAGGGATGGGAATTCAGGGCCTCCAAAGAGATCTGTTTGAGGTGGAGGGAGACCCAAAGACACCGATCTGGGGTCAATTGAGGGCCCAGGGGACAGGGCTGGGGGTGTGGAAGGAGCAGGGTGTGAGGTACAGGGGAGGAGAAAGGAAATGAGGTGTAGGGACATGGGAGTGCAAGGGAGGGGCTTGGTGGGGACAGAAGAAGGAGGACAGGTGGGGACAAAATTAACGGGACTGGGAGATGGTGTGGGAGTGGGGGTTGACTCAGGGAATTGTACAGGGGGACCCGTCTGCAGTGGCCAGGAAGAAAGGCAAAGGATTGAGGGGGGATATGGAAGGAAAGGCCTCAGGAATGGTCAGTGGGAGGGCACCTGGGGACTCTGAATGGGACACAGAGGAGGGACCAAAAGGGTGGGATGGGAGGCCAGAAAGGGCAGGATGTGGGGTCAGCGTTTGGCTGGTGCCTCACCTTGGCCTGTGCTGGGGGGCACAGCAGGATGGAGAAGAGCAGGGCCACGCTGAGCACAGCCACCTTCATCTTCCTCTCGCTCCGGGCAGCGCTGCCTGAGGCTGCAGCAGGTGAGGAGCACCTTTATCCCTGCCGGGACCCCTCCCTGCACCCTCCCTGCCAGCCCCCAGGCCAAAGCCCGGCTTGGCACAGCCCCCAGCCCTGGCCACAAGCCCAGCCCTGGCACAGAGTCCATCCCACCCCACCTGTGGCACGGATCCAGCCCCTTGCCCGGCATCCCTCCAGCTTCCTGCACGGGGCAGCTGCCCCTGGAAGGGCCCAGGCACCTGGGGGCCAGGGGGCAGGCAGGGAGCCAAAGGCACCTGGGGACCCTGTGGGGACAACCCCAGTCCAACACAATCCATCCTCCAACAGCCCCCAGGGCCAGATCCCCCCATCTCCTGCTGCCCCTCCCCTCCCAGAGCTTTCCCTGGGGGACACCCCAGAGCTGAGCCTGGCCCCAAACCCAACATGTGGGAGAACAAGGGAACAAGGGACATGTGATCAGGTGGCTGATTGGCATCTCAGTCACTGCAGACACTGGGGAGCACTGGGCAATGCTGATCACCTGCAGACAAGGCTGAGGGCTGGGGAATGGCTCAGGAGTGACAATTCCCACATCCACACAACCCGATATCCCTTTCCCTGCAGATGCCAAACCCATCCAAGCTCCATGCCCAGAGCACTGTCCAGAGGGGAATATGCCCTGCCCTGCCCCTCATCCTGTCACACCTGCAGCCACGGAGCCCTCCCAGAGCACCTGGGTCATGGCCCTGGCTCTGGGCCCAGGCCAGCACTGGCCCTGAGCAGGATGTGCCCATCCCAGGCACATGGGGAAGTGGGCACCTGTCCCCAGGCAGCCACTCAGAGCTAATTGGGGTAACAGAGGTGCCCTGTGAGGAGGAGGGGTGTTGGTGCCCTGCCAGCATCTCTGACAAGCCCTGTTTACCCAGGCCCTGAGGCACCAGGAGGACATTCAGACATCTTGGGCTTCCAGGAAGGAAAATCCACAGTGAAGTGGTTCCTGAGAGCTGTCCAAGGCTGTGATTCCTGTTTGACATTCCAGGGCATTAGTGAAGGGTTCTGCACATCTCTTTCCCCAGGGACAATGTGGATCCATCAGAGAAGTGTTATGGCCCAGCTGGGAAAACATTTCAGGCCACTGCCTTGACTGTTTGCTCTGGAACTTGCCCAAGGACCTGCAGGGCCCAGGAAGATTTTTCTGTGGAGTGCCCCAGGGCTGAGAGACCAGAGGGTCCCTGTGGGGATCCTTGACCAGATGGACAAGAGCTGTGATGTAATTGGGTTGCTGAGGACACCTTGGAACGGAATTGAGGAAGTGTCTGGAGGTTTCTAATTGCAGAATAATGGCCAAGGAGAGATCCAGACCTCCTTGGAGATCAGTGCCAGTCAGGGGGTGGCCCTGGACAGCCAGTGACCACGTGCCAACAGCCCGGGCAGAAGGAGCTGGACAAGCCCAGAGGCTCCCAGTGTGGGCAGATTGGCCCTGCAGCTTCAGGGACCCCATGGGAATGTCCCTGCCCCCCCTGGGGGGGCTGTGCATGAACTGTGCAGAATCTCTCCCTCCAGCTCTCACCAGCATTTCAGCAATGAGCTATTTCCCCTCTTTGACTGACCAGTGCTTTTTTACAAACAATTTACAGTGGGGTCCTCAGCACAGGAAAGGCTCAGACTTCATGGAGCAGCTCCAGAGGAGGCTGAGATGCTCCAAAGTGTTGGAGCACCTCTGTGCCAGAGACAGGCTGGGGGAGTTGGGGTGGTTCAGCCTAGAACAGAAAAGGCCGTGGGGAGACCCCATTGAGACCTTGCAGGACTTCAAGGAACCTCACAGGAAATGTGGGGAAAAATGTTTTAGTAGGGCCTGTCTCAACTGGAGAAGGGGAAATAGTTTTAAAGCAGAAGAGAATAAGTTCAGACTGGAGATAAGGAAGAAATCTTTGATGCTGTGGTGGTGAAACACTGGCACAGGTTTCCTAGACACCTGGTGGATGCCCCATCCTTGCAAATATTCCTGGTTGGATGGGCTCTGAGCAGCAGGATGGAGCAAAAGATGTCTCTGCTCCCACCCCACAGGAGGCCCTGTGGTGTCAGCTACCAGAGGGGTCAGTGTCTCTTGTAGGATTCAATTCCCCAGAGAGCAGGGGGGAACACACAGCAGCACAGATGGCAGGAACGTCCTCCCATGGAGATGGGAATATTCTGGATCCACAGGCTCAGGCTGCCCAGTTTTGTGTCTTTGTAGATGGACACCAGTGTCAGAAGAGACTGAGAACCAGGAGGCCCCCAGTGTCTCTGAGTGCCCTTGGTTCCAGGAGGCCCCACAGAATCCCAGGGTGTGGCAGTAAGTTCCTTTGTTATGAAACTGTGGTGTTAAAAGCAAAAGTAGTTTGTTCCAGTTGTCCCCCATGCATGTTGGTTTGCCCTGGAGATGTACCTTCCCCTCCCCCTGTCCATCTCCCTCAAGACCTCCCCCTTATTCCAGATCCTTCCCTGGCACTCAGGGAAACCCTGCCCTCCTCCCTTGTCCATTACAGAAACCCCACCTTTCTCTCTAGAAACTTCTGTGTCCATCTTGTATCCCTCGAATACCCATTGGTGTGCTCAGTGCACTCTCCTCCCCTGTTATTCCCCATTGGGTGCCATAATGTGTGCCCTGCCCTGTGCTCCTCCCCAGGTTTCTGCCATTGGTCCTGGTTTGTATCCTCCCCATGTTCCCTGCCCTGTACTGAAGCTGTTGTAACCCTGCATTTGCTGTCACTTGTCCCTGAACCCTCTCAGAGATTAAAGCCTCTTGGGAACGTGCACAAGTGATCCCTCTCTTTCCTTGGCCCTGGATTCCTCAGCTCGGGCCAACATCAGTGGCTGCACAGAGCAGCTGCTGCTTCTGGGAGACAAGCAGCCCTGCTTGTACCACCAGCCAAAGTGGCCCCAAGGGTGGACAGGGAGTGGCCACTCCTGGCACGGGCTGGGAGACAGGGCTGGCTGCAGACATCTCCGAGTGGCCACCATGTCACCAGGGCCCCTTTGGCTCCATGAGGCTCCACAGAATCCCAGGGCCCCTTTGGCTCCATGAGGCCCCACAATGTCACATGGGCCCCTGGACACCACAAGGCCCTGACGTATCCCAATGGATCCTTGGTTCCAACTGGCCTCACATGAGTCACAAGGGCTTCTGGATTCCCTGAGACCCCACAGTTTCACAGTGTCCCCTTGTTTCCACAAGCCACAGGGTCACAGCGGCCCCTGAACATCTTCAGGCACCAGAGTGTCACAGCATCCCCTCAGTTCCATGAACTCCACAGTGTCACAGTGTCCTCTTGGGGCCATTTAGTCCTGCAGTGTCACAATGGTTCCTGGGAACCATGAGGCCCTGAGGGATCACAGTGGATGGTTCCATGGAGCCCCACAGGTTGGCAGTCTCCTCTTGGTTCCATGAGGGCCCATGGCCCCAAAGGGGCCTCTGGATTCTACAAGAACCCGGAATGTCACAGAGCCCCTGTGATGCCATGAGTCCCCAGTGTGATGTCCCCATGAGTCCCTGCAGTGTCACCATGTCCCCAGGAGGCCCTGCAGTGTCACCATGTCCCCAGGAGGCCCTGCAGTGTCACAGTGTCCCCAGGAGGCCCTGCAGTGTCACAGTGGAGCCGCACTGGAGTGGGCACAGCACCAGGGGAGGTTTGGCAGTGTTCCCCTCTCTGTGACACCACAGCAGTGGCAGCCACAATGTTCCCCACTCTGTGACACTACAGGTGTGGCAGTACCATGTCCCCTTCTCTGTGAGACTACGGCAGTGGCAATTCCAATGTTCTCCTCTCTGTGACACCACAGCGGTGGCAGCCCCAAAATTCCACTCTTTATGACCCCACAGCAATGGCTGCCCCAACGTTCCCTTCTCTGTCACAACACAGCAGTAGCAGCACCAACATTCCCCTCTGTGTGACACCACAGTGGTGGCAATCCTGACCTTCCCCTCTGTGACACCACAGTGGTGGCAATCCTGACCTTCCCCCCTCTGTGACACTGCAGCTATAGCAGCCCTAAGTCCCTTCTCTGTGACACCACAGCAGTGACAGCCCCAGTGTTCCTCTCTCTATGACACCACAGCTTTGACACCCCCAATCCCCCTTTCTGTGACACCAGAGGTGGCACCCCCAGCGTTCCCCTCTGTCTGACACCAACACAGTGGCAAACCAAAGATTCCTCTCTCTATGAGAAAACAGCGGTGGAAGCCCCAGCATTCCAATGTCTCTGACACTCCATCAGTGGCAGCCCCAACGTTCCCCTGTCTATGAAAACACAGAAGTAGCAGCCCCAACATTCCCCTCTCTGTGACACTGCAGCAGTGGCAGTCTCAGGATTCCACTGTCTGTGACACCACAGTGGTCACAACCTCAACTTTCCCTGCTTGTGACATGGCAGCTGTGGAAGCCCCAGGTCCATGTCTCTCTGAAACCCCAGCGGTGGCAGCCCCAGCAGCCCCCCCCACTCTCTGACACCACAGCAGTGGCAGCCCCAATGTTTCCCCTGTCTGTCTGTGACACCACAGTGGTGGCAGCCCAAAAGTTCTGTCAGTGACACCATTGCTGTGGCAGCTCCAGTGTCCCCCTCTCTGTGGCACCACAGTGGTGGAAGCCCCAAAGTTCCCCTCTCTATGACACTGCAGGGGTGGCCGTCCAAAGTTTTACTGTGTCTGACAGCACTGCAGTGGCAGTTCCAACCTTCCCCTCTCTGTGACACCTCAACATTTGCAGCCCCAGTGTTTCCCTGTCAGTGACACCACAGTGGTGGCAGTCTCAGTGTTCCCCTCTCTGTGACATGACAACAGTGGCAATACCAATGTCCCCTTGTCTATGACACCAAAGTGATTGCAACCCCTGTGTTGCCCCTCTATGTGACACCACAGAGGTGGCACCCCCAATGTTCTCCTGTCTATGACAGCATTGCAGGGCCAGCCCATTCCCATTGACCCCCTCTCTGTGACCCCACAGCCCTGGAAGCCACTGTGACACCACAGCTGTGGCAGTCCCATTGTCCTGGTCTCTGTGACACCACAGCTGTGGCAGCCCCAGTGTTCCCCTCTCTGTGACACCACAGCTGTGGCAGCCCCAGTGTGTTGGCAGTCCCATTGTCCCTCTCTGTGACACCACAGCTGTGGCAGTCCCATTGTCCTGGTCTCTGTGACACCACAGCTGTGGCAGTCCCAGTGTCCTCTCTGTGACACCACAGCTGTGGCAGCCCCAGTGTCCTCTCTGTCGGCTGGGCAGTCCTGTTGTCCTGGTCTCTGTGACACCACAGTGGTTGCTGCCCAAACGTTCCCCTCTCTGTGACACTGCAGCTGTGGCAGCAGCACTCGAACAGAAGCAGCAGCCGTGGAACAACAGGGGAGCAGGGGAGGAGCAGAGACAGAGCTCTGGAAGAGCAGGAGATGAGCAGTGCTGGGGCAGTGCTGGAGCAGTGGTAGAGCAGTGGTGGAACGATGTTGGACAAGCAGAGGAACTGTGCTGGAACATCCCCAGAGCAGCACTGGAGCAGCTTTTGAGCAGCAGTGGAGTAACCATGGAAAAGGTGGAACAGTGGTGGAACAGGAACCACAGCCATGAACAGTGGTGGCACATTGGTGGCACACTGGAGGCACTTTGGGGGCACTCTGGTTGCACATTGGTGGCACGTTGGTGGCACATTGGTGGCACATTGGTGGCACATTGGAGGCACTCTGGGGTCGCCCTGGCTTTTTAAGATTTTCTAAGCCTTCTGATGTTGATGTTGTTGTAGTGGACTTTCTCACACACTTTCTGTAAATAACTAATTGGTTTGCATTCCTTTATGGAGGAGGAGAGAGTTGATGGACTGTTGGTTTGACCAGTGTCATTGGAGAGGTGGCATTGTCACCCTCCAATGCACTGTCACTTTTGGAAAACTATAAATGTTGGAGTCAGAAAATAAACTTCCCTTTTTTCCTTCACCTTGAGAACAGCGGTGTGAGTTTGTGTTCTTTTCGTGTCCTATAGTGACACAAGTGCCCTTCAGCTGACTGGTTTCATGCTTTTGAGCTTCAGGGAATTGCCCAATCTTTCTGAAGCTCAAATAAATATCATATTAGTCAACATCTTAATTGTGTTGATATCTCACAGAATTGCCTTTTCTTTTGTCTAAAATTGCTCCTGTACAGAAATCTCTGGGGATGGAGGACATGTCTGATGCAGCTGGGACATCCCAGAGAGCTGAGGGAAGAGCTGTGATGGTTATTAAACTGTTCAAATGTTCAACTTGAGTTTGTTGGCAAGAAACCTTTCTGTGCCTCTTGAGTGTCACCAGTCCCTGAGCCCAAAGGACACAAACCTGATGAGTTGTGGCTCCCCAGTGGGGGGCACTTGGACCTTGGCTCTGCACAGGAGAGCTCTTCATCCCCTTTCTCTCTTTTCCTCCCTCTGGACATGGAGGGAGCTCCTGACTTCAGTGTGTGACTCGCGTGTGCAAAGAGCAAATCTGGGCAGAATTGGGGCAGGGAGGGTTTGGGGGACCTTGGGATCTGTGCTGGGCACAGAAGGTGTTTTCCATTGCTCTGAGGCTGTCTGCTGTGGAAAGTGGATTTAATATCCATCAGAGGAATGACTTCTGCATTTGATGGAGCTGTGCCTTCTCTTGGCTTTGTTGGCTGACAATAAATGAACATCCCTCTGTGTCTTGGGCAGCTCCTTCTCCAAGGAAAGCAGGTGGGAGTTGGAGCCAAGGAGCTGAAAGCTGCAGGTGCAGCCTGGGCTGGAGGGAGCTCAGATTTGCACAAGGCTGCTCTGAGTGCCAGGGCTTGGATGTGGGAAATGGTGGGGTGGAGGTAGGGACAGAATCTGATTGATTGTCAGCCATGAAGGGTCTTGATTTTCATACCTGTTCAAACTGCATGAGGAGGTACTTGGATTCAGTGTCAAATGGAGACTGCATATATCAATAAATTAACAGGGAAAAAAAACTAAACAGGACCAAAAAAACTTTTCTTACTGTCTTTTTAAATAGAATATATTCAGTTTGGAGACACTACTGAAATCTCTCTTATTAACCACAAAGAATTTGAAAATTGAAATCAAATTATTCCCAGAGGCTTGGCTGGTTAAGGTGTTCTCAGTGTTAATGAGCCCTGGGACACTGAATTCCTGCACTGAAGAGCTGAAGGCTGAACAAGCCTCTGGAGCAGTGAAATTCAGCAGCAGCCTCCAAGTTGCTGAGGATGTCAGCAGCCCTCACTGAGGCCATCCCTGCCCAGAGACCGTGGGGGAATGGGCAGACAAGGAGAGCGTCTCTGGGGCTGGGGCAGCACAACTCAGAGGCACCAGCGGCTCCAGCTGGGAAATGGAGTGTGGAATGTGGCTGGGAAAGCCTTGCCTGGGCTGTGCCAAGCAGGACAGACAAGCCCTGACCCCCATCCCCCAAAAAACTCTTTCAAGGAGACATTTAAAAGGAATTACAGCTGTTTGTGTACTCTGAGTTGGATGCTCTGGAGAAATACCAGCAAGAGATTCTCAGGAGCTCAAAAGAACAAACCAGCCTTTACTGGGAACTTTAGAAAATCAGGGAAACTTGGGCAAAAGGTTTAACATGACATTCAATCAACAAAAAACACTTCTCAAAGCACTGACTTGGCCCATTCAACTTTGCAAACTCGGAGCCTGTTCAATTTTAAGTTAATCAAAATTTGCAAGAAGAGGTAATTAGAAAAAGAAAGAGAAAAAAAAAGATACAGAGAAGCACACACAGAGCCACCAACTCCTGGATTCCAGCAGCGTTCAAATGGAAATTCCAAGAGGATGCAGGGTCAAGATGTGTGCTTGCCTTGTGGTCAGCCTTAAATACCTCTTGGACTTCCTGGGCCCTTCCCCCAGGTGGGACTTGGGCTCATTTGGTCCCTCAGGAGCTGGGCTGGGGGCTGCAGAGGTGGCTGTGGAGCATTGCCTGTGCTGTGCCAGGGACTGGCAGCCACTGCTGGGCTGGGATAGAGGCTCTGGGGGGATTGGGGTTCCAGGGCAGGGCAGGGCTGGGCTTACAGGGCAGGGCAAGGCTGGACCTGCCCCTTCCTCCCCAACACATGAAATGTTTAGAGCCAACAATCTCCTCCAGTCTGTCACAACAGGCAATGCTGGAAGTGAAATCCCAATTGTGGCCATGGGCACCTGGCTGAGAAGGACAGTTCTTTTCTATAGGAAGGAAAGCACAGAGCTCCAAGGTTTGGAAGGCAGGTGGGAGCCTCAGTAGGCCAAGGCCAGCCAGACTTGCCAGTGATAGCAGATTTTGGATGTAGGGAATTTTGGAGGTGGAAACCCAATCTCGACCATGGGCGACTGGAGAAGCAGGACAGTTAATTCCCATGGGAAGGAGACCATGCAGCCTCCCTCAGTGTTTTGGGGATAGATGAGAGGTGACCATTGTGAAACTACTGCCAGCCAGACTTGTCCCTGCAATATTCCTATGGGAAGAATCCCTGGATATAAGGAAATTTGGAGGTGAAATCCCAGTCCTGGCCATGGGTGCCTGGAGCAGAAGGAACAGTTCTTTTCCATTGGGAAGGAAAGCACAGAGCCCCAGTGTTTCAGCAGCAGATGAGAAGTGACCCTCAACATGCAAAGGTCACTTGGAGCAGTCAGGCAGTCCATGGGAGGCCAAACCAGCCAGACCTGTTCTGTGTTCCCTTGGTTTTATGGGGCTCCATAGTGTCACAATGGTGCCTTGGATCCATGGGGCCCTGCAGTGTCATCATGGTGCCTTGATTCCATGGGTTCCAACAGTGTCACAATGGCCCCTTGATTACAAGAAGACCTGCAGTGTCACACTGGTCCCTAGGTTCGATGGGGTCCCACAATGTCACAGTGGCCCCTAGGTGTCATAAGGTCCCACAGTGTCACAATGGTCCCAAGGATTCCATGAGGCCTTGCAGTGTCACAATGGTCCCAAGGATTCCATGAGCCCTTGCAGTGTCACAATGGTCTCCGTGGTCTCCCAGGCCCCACAATGTCACATGACTCCTCTGTTTCATGAGCCCTTCAATGTCACAATGGACCTTTGGACCCTGGGGCTTTGCTGTGTCACAATGGTCTCCTCTGGCTCCACAGTGTCACAATGGACCACTAATGTCATGAGGCCCTGCAGTGTCACAATGGACCTTTGGTTCCATGCAGCCCTGCAATGTCACAATGGTCTCCTTTGGTTGCCCAGTGTCACAATGGAATGACCTGAGGCCCTGCAGGTTTGGACCTTTGGTTCCATGCAGCCCCACAGTGTCACAAAGGCCTCTTGGTTTCCTCCAATGGTCCTCACAGGGTCACAATGGTCTCACTGGTTCCATGAGGCCTCACAGTGTCAGAATGCTTTGCTTATTTCATGGGGCCTCATAGTGTCACAATGGTCTCCATGTTTCCATGAGTCCCCTCAGTGTCACAATGGTCTCCATGATTCCATGGGGCCCCTCAGTGTCACAATGGCCTCTTGGTTCAATGAGGCTGTAAAGTGTCTTAATTGTCTTTGCATGGTCCCATGAGGCCTTGCAATGTCATAATGGACCTTTGGTTTCACGGTGCCCTTCAGTGTCACAATGGCCCCTTGGTTCCATGACACCCAAAGTGTCATAATGGTCTCCATGGTTCCATGAGACCCTGCAATGTCACAATGGACCCTTGGTATGATGGGGCCTCTCAGTGTCACAATGATCCCAAAATTCCATGGAGCCACACAGCGTCAGTACAGTCCCCATGGTTCCATGACGCCCAGCAAGGTCACAGTGGTCTCCAAAATTGCATGAGGCCCCAGAGTGTCACAATGGTCCCTTGGTCTCACAGGGCCCCACAGTGTCACAATGGTCCCTGGTTCCATGGGCCCTGTGCTGCTGCATTCCCCCCTCCCCTTCTCAGGCCGCCCTGCCAGCTGAGAAATGCTCCTTGGGCCTCGGCCTTGGCCAACAGCCCCTGGGCTCAGCTCCTCTGCAGCTCATCCCAAACACTGTCTGCTCCAGGCACTGCTGCTGCCCAACCAGCTCCTGGTTCCTTTAGCAGCAGCCCTGGGAACTGTTTTTGTTCCCTCAGTGGCACAACATCCCTGTTCTCACACTGCCAAAGAAAGCTGTTGGTGCCAAGTGCGGCCAGGATGAACCATTGCTGGGACTGAAGCCCCTCTCTTGGGGCCCTGCAAACAGCGCTCCAAAAGGAGCCCTTGGAGCTCTCCTGGGCCAGTGACTCCCTCTGAGTGGGGCCTCTCCCAGCCGGGAACTCTCCCGTTTGCTGCACTCTGGGGATCCTGAACAACGACAGAGCCTGGGCCGATCCCCCACTCCTCCAGGCTCAGCCCCTTTGCCTGCTGGGGAGATGCCAAAGGATCCACAGGGAGCATTCCCTGCCCTCAGGGGAATTTCTCACAGGTGCCTTGCACTGACTCTTTGTGTCTGTGTGCACACAGGAGTGCCTGTGCTGGGGAAATGTGGCAGAAATGCTGCTCTCTGAGGGGTCTGAGTGCCTTGGAGAGCTGAGTCAGATATCCAGATATCAGTAAGTAAGGTTAAGTCACAAGGTCTAAACTAAGTTAAATGCTGCCTAAGAGTTGTTCTTTTTCTAGGTTGTTAAGTTTAATTTAAGTTATTAGCTAAGTTAAGGGTTGTTAAGTGTTACTCCTCTGTTAAATTGCTAAGTCATAAGTTTTCAGTTAGGTTAAATACTGTTAAGTGCTGTTCTTTTGCTAAATTGTGAAGTTGAAGGTACCAGTTAAGGTTAAGGTATAAGTTAAGTCCTGTTAAGTTTGAGCTCTGTTAAGCTTTTGGGCCATATTCCTTTTATCCTTGCCCTCACTGTCCTTGTGTCACACACACACAGGGACAGTTCTTGGTTCATTTCTGGTTTGATTGCCTGGATTCTGTTTGGTTTTGTTGTTGCTTTGTTTCCCTGGTGTGCCTGAAGTGTCCAGTCAGGAGCAGAGTGACTCTTGCCAAGGAACTTTGTGCTGCTCTCCCGTAATATTCAATCTGGTTTTTTTGCCTATCCCTTGCTGGGTTTTTTTTCAGCGCTCTCAAGGCCTCGTTCGTAATAGGGTGAAGGAGCCCTGGCCCAGGCTCTGGCCCTGGGGGACACGTGGATGCTGCCGGGGGGGTCCCTGTCCCCTGTCCCACCCCCCAGGGCCTGGGCCCCCGTCCCCCCATGTCAGGCTCTGGGGTTGATCTCATGGAACATCCTCTGGGGGAGGCTGTGGGCTGGGGGGCGGGGGACCTGGGGGACAGGGGACCCTGCTGTGCACGAGCAGGGTTGGACTGCTCTGGGGGGAACTGTGAGGGGGGCTGGGGCAGAGTGACCTCCCCAGTGACCTCACACAGCCCCTGTGATGTCACACAGCCCCTGTGATGTCACACAGCCCCTGTGATGTCACACAGCCCCTCTGTGGGTGTCACACAGCCCCCTGTGATGTCACAACCTGCTCTATGATGTCACACAGCATCCTGTGATGTCACAGCCCCCTGTGATGATGTCACACATTTCCACAGCCACTCTGGGATGTCACACAGCCAACTCTGATGTCATGCCAACCCTGAGATGTCATCCTGGAATGTCGTGCACCTGCACTGTGATGTCACAGAAGACTCTGTGATATCAGAAAGTCACCACGTGATGTCACTGTCTGTTCTGTGATGTCACAGCCTGCTCTATGATGTTACACAGCCACCCAGTGATGTCACAACCCACTCTCTGATATCACAGAGCCACCCTCTATGACGGCAGAGTCTGCTCTATGGCCTCACACCTATTCTATGATGTCAAAGACAGCTGTATTATGTCACCACTCTCTCAGTGATGTCACAAATCCCTCTCTGTGATGTCATACTGCCACTCTGTAATGTCACAGCACATACTTTGACTTCACAGCCTGCTCCATTATGCCATAAAGCCATGCCATGATTTCACAGCCTCCTCTGTGATGTCACAGAATCCCCTCTGTGATGGTGAAGCTGCTCAATGACCTCTCACAACAAACTCTGTGTTGTCGTAGCCCAATCTGTGACCTCACACAATGCACTCTGTGCTGGCCACAGCCCCTGCTGACATCCAGCTGGCTCTGCCTTCAAAACAGCCACAGGGGGCTGCTGTGCTGTTGCCCTCATGGGAAAAAAATAGCCCTTGCCAGTCAGGGAGGCAGCACATGGTCCAAAATTGCTGGTCACCCTCTAAAATTCCTTATATCCAAGGATAGCTGTGCAGACAAAAGCTGGCCAGGGCTGTCCAGCTGTGCCCTTGGTTTGCCCTGAGGGCCAGGAGCTCTCTCATCTGCAGCACAGACCCTGCACAAGAACTCTGTCTGGGGCTTTCCTTCCTATGGAAAATAACTGTCTTCCTTGTCCAGATGCCCTCAGACTCCTGCCTGGGGTTTGGCCTCCCAAATTCTGTCTATCCCAAGGATTCTTCCCTGACAACAGGTCTGTCTGGCATCCTTGGCCTCCTTGGGGCTGGGCCCTAATCAGCCTTTGCCTCCTGGCTGCCTCTGCCCCTTTCCTTCCTATGGAGAACTGTTAATTCCATTTTCCAGAAACCCATGGCTGAAATGGGAAAAAGGCATTCAGGGGCTGCTTTGAATATCAAAGGACTGGTTTCAGAGAAAAGCTGAAGACACTGTCTCAAGAATGCAATGCCTTGGCCTCAGGACTGAAACTGGGAACTTGGGGTGGTTTTTATCATAATGGATAAAAACACATTTAGGTGACACTGGTAGAATTACCTATAGAAAAGAAGGAGTTATCCTCACTTGCCTCCAGGGCTGAATAAATGATCCCTCTTAAGCAGCAAATTAGTGTTAAGGAGTCTTATTCTGATATTTTTGGATATTTGGGGATGAAAGGCCTCTGTGCTCAGTGGGCTGTGAGACTGAGGAAACAGATGGAACCCTGGGGTCCATTGTGAGGATGGTTTCAGAGATGTTGGATCCTCCATTTGGCACATTTGGAGCACATTGAACCAATGGTCCATTGAGAAAGGAAGGAAGAACATTGTGACACTGAGAAACCTGGAACCAAGGCCCCCATTCTGACACAGCAGGAGCCATCATGGAACCATGGGTCCATTTGACACTGTGGAACCTCATGGAACCCAAGGTGACCTGGAGCAGCCCACAGAACTTTCATGGAACAAAGGGACCATGGTGACGCTGCAGAAGGCAGGCTGCTGTTGGCTGTGTGAAAACTCATGGAACCAGAATTCTATTGTGACACAGCAAGGCCTGCTGGAACCAGGGTCTGTTGTTAAACTGTGTGGCCTCATGGAACCATGAACCATTGTGACACCTGTGGCCACATGGAGCCAAGGGGCCACTGTGACACTGTGGATCCAACAGAGACCATTGTGACTGAGGAACCTCATGGAACCAAGAGTTTCATTGTCACAGCAGGGCCCTGTGGAACCAGGACCACAGTGACTTTGTGGGGCCTCATGGAACAATGAGACAATTCTGACACTTTGGGACCCACTGGAACCAAGGGGCCATTGAGCCTGTGGGCAGCATGGCAGGGCCTCCTGGAATCCCAACTCCAGTGAACCACTGTGTGGTGTCCATGGGATGAAGGGTCCCAGTGGAACCAAGGGCTACCATTGTGACACTCTGAGGCCTCATGGAACCAAAAGGTCCATTGTGACACAGCAGGGTCTCATGAAACAGGTGCAGGCCATTTTACACTTTGAGGCCTTGGGAAACCAAGGGCCCATTGGACTTCAGAGCCTCATGGGCACAAGGGGACCACAGTGACATTGCCTGGGGCTATGGAAACCAATGGTCTGTTGTGACACTGGAAGATTGGGATGGAATTGTGTCACCACTGTGACACTGCAAGGCCTCACTGAACCTGGGGGCAGTTGTCAGACACTGTGTGGCACCATGGAACCAAGGTGACTGTTGTTGGCTCAGATGGTTGTTGGAGGTCAAAGATTGTGGAACAAAATCACATTGTGACATTGTGAGGCCTCATAGAACCATACACCATATGACACTTGGTTCTTCTGTGACACCAAGGAATCATTGTGACATCAGGGCCTGATTATAATGAGGCAACCACTCTGACACTACAAGGTCTCATGGGAGCAGGGACCATTGTGACACTGTGGGGCTTCATGGAACCAGAGAGACCATTCTGACACTCTGAGTCCCCATGGAACCAAGGGGCCATTGTGACACCACAGGGCCTCACAGACATCACAGGCAACCACTGTGACACTGCAGGGCCACATGGAAGCAAGGGACCAGTGTAACACATCCAGGCCTGCTGGAACCAAGGGGCCATTGTGACCCTGAGGAACCCAGTAGAACCAAGGGGCCATTTTGAGACTCTGAGACCTCATGGAACCAATGGGCCATTGTGGCATTGCAGTCCCATGGAAACAAGGAAAACACTTTGACACACTGCAAGGCCTCATGGAAGCAAGGGGCCATTGTGACACTGTGGAGCCAAGGAGACCATTGTTACATCACTGGGCCTCATGGAAACAAAGTTCTGTTGTGATCCTACAGGGCCTCATGGAACCAAGGGGCCATTGTGATGCTGCAGGGCCCCAAGGATCCAAGAACATGGAACAGGTCTGTCTGGCTGGGCCTCCTGGGGGCTGCCTGACTGGCCCACCTGACCTTGGCATGTTGAGGGTCACTTCTCATCAGTCCCTGAAACCCTGGAGTTCTGTGCTTTCCTTCATGTGGGAAAGGATTGCCCTTCTCTTCCAGGGGTTCATGGCTGAAATTGGGATTCTTCCTCCAAATCTGATTATATCCAATGATTATTTCCAAATGAAACCTGCCAGGACAGACAGCTCTGGCTGGCCTTGGTCTTAGGGGCCACCTCTCATCTCCTTCAAAACACTGGGGCCTGTGCTTTTCTTCTTATGGAAAAAGCCATCATTCAAGTCCAGGCATCCATGGCCAAAATGGAGAATACACCTCCAAAATTCCTTATATTCAAGGATAGCTCCCAGACAAAAGCTGCCAGGACTGTCCAGGTTCCCTTGGTTTCCTGAGGGCCAGCTCTCATCTGCCTTTGAAATACTGGGGCTCCACCTTCCCTTCCTATGGAAAAGAACTGTCCTTCTTGTCCAGATGCCCATAGACAAAAGTGGGGTTTGGCCTCAAAAATTCTGTCTATCCAAGGATTCTTCCCTGACAACAGGTCTGGCACTGACCTCCTTGGGGCTGCCTCTAATCAGCCTTTGAAACACTGGGACTCCACCCTTTCCTTCTAATGGAGAACTGTCATTCCAGTCCAGGAACCCATGGCTGAATGGAATTCCACCTAATAAAGTCCCCAAATATCCAAGGGTTGCTTTCAGACAAAAGCTGCAAGGACAGACAGGTCTGGCTTGCCTTGGCCTCTGGTGACTGCTTCTCATCTGCCTTCAAATCCCTGGGGTTCTGTGGTTTCCTTCCTATAGAAAAGAACTGTCCCTCTTGTCCAGGTGCTCTTGGCCTCAAGCACTTGACACTCTATAGGGACACAGGAGCTCTGTGCTCAGTGGGGTGGAGACTGAGGACAGCAGAGGAGAGCCCTGGGAGGGATTGAAGGGTGGTTTCAGAGATGGTGGATCCTTTTCACATAGTAGAAAACAGCAGAGAAAGAAAGAATTAATTCCAAGGGCAGCTGGGAGGACCAGACTGGAAACCAGGAGAAAAGAATTTCCCTGCCAGGGCAGGGGCTGTGGTGCAGCACGTCCCCAGAAGGAGCCTGGAGCAGCCCAAGGCTTTGTGTGGGCAGGCAGAGGCAGGCAGGTGGCAGAGCTGTCAGCAAAGGAAGGGGCCAGCCAGGTGGGGCAGCCGGGGGATGCCGACAGCCTGCAGGGACAGAGGCGCAGGTTTGCTCAGCATTAGACACACCTTTCCCTTGCTTGTCCCCACCTGTCATCACTGCCACCAGTTCTCTCCAGTACCTTGAACCTAGGGACACTTTTTCAGTCTTGTGCCTCACAGGGATCTACTTAAGGAAACAACTACAGTGTTTCAATCTTACATTGAGTTCTTGAGAAAATTTTTTGAGCCCCTCTCTGAAGGACTGAGCATGATGCAAGGAGCACCAAAGCCCCAGACGGTCATTAAAGTCCTTGTGCTGTGTCTGTGTTGCTGAGCTGGGCTGGGCTCCTGGCCCAGAGGCAGCTGCTGGCAAGGGCAGCGCTGCAGAGAGACAGCTCTGGGCTGGGGCACTGCCAGGGCCCCTCAGGGACACCAGCAGGGCACAGACTGAGCTCCCAGGGGCTCAGCACTGGCAGGGGCTGTGGGATGTCCCAGAGGGGGCTGTGTCACAGCAGCACCTCTGTGGCTGTGTCATAGAGGCACAGAGCAGCTGTGATGTCAGCAAGGGGCTGTGTGACAGCACAGAGTGGGCTGTGTGAGGTCACAGATTGGGCTGTGACATCACAGAGTTTGTTTTGTGAGGTCATTGAGCAGCTACAGCATCATAGAGTGAACTGTGTGACATCACAGAGCAGGCTGTGACGCCATGGTATGGCTGTGTGACATCCTAGAGCTGGCTGTGAGGTCAAAGTGTGTGCTGTGAGATTACAGAGTTGCAGTATGACATCACATAGAGGGTTTTGTGACATCACTGAAGGGGCTTTTGACATCACAGATCTGGCTATGACATCATATAATAGGGTGTGAGGCCATAGAGCAGACTCTGCCATCATAGAGGGTGTCTCTGTGACATCAGAGAGTGGGTTGCGACATCACTAGGTGGCTGTGAAACACCATACAGCAGTCTGTGACATCAGAGAATACACGGTGACACCACATAACAGACAGTGACATCACATGGTGATGTCTTCTGTGACATCACAGAGCAGCTGTATGATGTCACAGGGTGACCTCTCAGGAGGCTGTGTGACATCATAGGAAGGCTGTGTGACATCACGTGGGGTATGTGAAATCACATAGGGCTGTATGATGTCACTGGGGGCCTGTGCCCCAGCCCATCACAGGTGCCTCTGTGATGTCACAGGAGCTGTGTGACATCACAGGATGCTGTGTGAGGTCACTGGGGAGGTCCCTCGGCCCAGGGACCCCCCTCACAGTTCCCCCCCAGAGCAGTCCAACCCTGCTTGTGCACACTGGGGTCCCCTGTCCCCCCAGATTGGTCCCAGCCAACCAAGGCCCCTGGCCCCAGACTCCCCAGAGGATGTTCCACGAGATCGACCCCAGAGCCTGACATGGGTGTGTGTGGGGGCTGGGGCCCTGGGGATGGGACAGGGGACAGGGGACTTATCCCCCCATGGCAGCATCCTTGTGTCCCCCCAAAAGGGCCAGAGCCTGGGCCAGGGCTCCTTCACCCTGGTACCAATGAGGCCTTGAGAGAGCTCTGAAAATCCCCAGCAAAGGGGCAGCAAAAACAGATTGAATATTAAGGGACAGCAGCACAAAGTTCCTTGGCAAGAGTCACTCTGCTCCCTGACTGGACACTTCAGGCACAGCAAAGAAACAAAGCAACAACAAAACCAAACCAAAACCAGTTCCTGAGGGCTGCTCCTACAGAAAGCAGGAGCTGGTTGGGCAGCAGCAGTGCCTGGAGCAGACAGTGTTTGTGATGAGCTGCAGAGGAGCTGAGCCCAGGGGCTGTTGGCCAAGGCTGAGGCCCAAGGGCATTTCTCAGCTGGCAGGGGCGGCCTGAGAAGGGCCCCAGGGAATGCAGACAGCGCAGGGCCCATGGAACCAAGGGACCACTGTGACACTGTGGGGCCCTGTGAGACCAAGGGACCATTGTGACACTATGGGGTCCTGTGAGACCAGGGGACCATTGTGACACTCTGGGCCCTCATGGAATCATGGAGAGCACTGTGACATTACTGGGCCTCTGGAACTGAGGAGACCATACTGACGCTGTGTGGCTCCATGGAATGGAGGGATCATTGTGACACTGAGAGGCCCCATCAAACCAAGGGTCCATTGTGACACCGTGGGGCCTCATGGAACTGTGCAGATCATTATGACCCTTTGGGATATC
>JALJVW010002164.1:0-24576 GCA_024865655.1 Emberiza elegans
AGTGTGCTCCCAGCTCTGGGAGAGCAGGTTGCTCACAGAGGCTGGCTGTGGGCAGGCTGCAACACAGGAACTGAGTGCACCAGGGAACCTGGCCTCTAATAAAAGGCATGAGTCCTGCAGCCCACACAACGTGAAGCCTTGCACGTCTCTACTTTTTCCCTCTTCTCTCATCTCTCATGCCACTTTCCCCATTGTCTCTGACTGGGAGCTTGGCTTCTCTCTCTCCTGTCTGCAGGTTCAGCCACACGTGTGACCCTGCAGGAACAGCCTGACCCACAGGAAAGTGGGAGAGGACACTTTGTCAGGAACTGTAGTGACAGGACACAGAGGAATGGGATCAAACTGCAAGAGCTGGAAGAGATTTGATGATGGGAAGAAGTTCTTTACTGTCAGGGTGTTTGTCCCTGACACAGGGACCAGTGCAGAGAGGCTGTGGATGCCCCATGCCCACGAACATCCAAGGCCAGGTGGGACAGGGGCCGCAGCAACCTGCTGTGCTGGGAGGTTGCTCAGCTTGGAACCAGATGATATTTAGGGTCCCTTCCAAGCCAAACCATTCAAGGATTTGATCATTCTGCCCATCCCCATCCCCACTGCAGAGAGGCCCTGAAATTTCAGTGACATCACAGCTCCCAGAGGGTTCCAGGTGGAACGTCCAGGGCCTGGAAACGAGCAGAGCAGACACTTCACCGGCTGCCAAGGGTCAGTTGCTGCTCGCTCTGTGCTCTGACCCACAGTGCTGAGCTGTTGCTGCTGCCTGGGCTTTTCCTGCCGCCTGCTCTGGAGCGCCAATCCCAGCAGGATGTGCACTGCTGTGCCAGTGGAGGTACAGTGCCATTCCAGGCAGGGGGCACCCGGCTTGGGCAGGCTGCAGCCATGTGGGAATGGATGGTGTGGGACAGGAAGCCCACTGGGAGATTGTGCTGCCCCTTGCAGACTGCCAGAGACACTGTGGAGGACATGGAAGTGGACATGGGCTGAATGAGGGAAGAGATGATGGAGGTGGACGAGGAAGACCCTGTTGAGGACATGGAAGTAGAGGAGGAGGAGAACATCGAGGAGATGGAGGTGGATGAGGAGGATGACATCGAGGAGATGGAGGTTGATGAGGAGGATGAGGAGGAGCCCATGGTCCTTGGATGAAGGTGGAGCCCCCAAGTAAGACAGGCAGATGCTTCCCACGCCCTGCCCACAGACACAGTGGGTCCCCTGAGGCCAGGCTGGGGCTGGGCTGGATGGCCCCGCTCAGGGACACGGTGCCCGTGAGGGGGGCCTGGATTGGGGTGGCACAAGCACCAGCCCCGGCCTGCCCTGCGCTTGCCTGGGGCCACGCCAGCCCTGCCAGCCCCGTCCCAGCCCCTGGGGCCCAGCTCCCAGCCCTGCTGGGCCCAGTGCTCCCTGCTGATTGCCGCTCTGCTTCTTCCTTTCTTCCAGGACTGATGCAGATGATGGCACAGATCAACCCCTTTGTAAATATGTTTTTGTAAATACGTTTGAAGTTTAGAAGTTTTCTGTAAATACGTTCATTAGGTTAGAATTTTCCTGTAAATACGTTTTGAAGATTGTTAGTCCATTGGATCCCATTTAAAGATGTTCTGTACATTGTTGTTGTTGTTGTTTTTATAAGGACTGTCACAATAAAACAAGTTCTGTAAATCCGTGCTTTTGCCGATCTTTGGCAAATTAATACTGTTTCTTTTTAAAACCTGACTTCCCTTGCCATTCCTTTGGGCACAGGCAGCCTTTGCACACACCTGGGTTCCACTTGTTCCGGGTTCCCAGGGCTGGGGGTCCCTGGGGGTGCTGGCACAGCCACACCAGGGCTGGGGGTCCCTGTGCACAGGGGCTCCCACTGACACCACTCCTGGCACTGGGCACTGCTGCCCTTCCTGGCCTGGGGCACAGTGCTGTCCCCAGGAGCTCAGCTGTCACAGCTCTCTCACACAGGGTGCTCTCACAGCACTGGCCCCTGCAGCCATGCCACCAAAGCAGGCAGCAAACCTTCAGCCACCCTTCCTGCTGGAGCCACAGGGACTCCTGGGCCCAGAGCCAGCATCAGGCCACAGCCATGCAAAATCCACCTGCACGCTCTGAAGGCCACCACAGCCTTGGCAGCTGGGGCACCTGGATCTGGGCTGCTGCAGGGGCTGATGTTTAAGGCTTGCAGCCTCCAATGGCTCCGGCCTCTGCTTCCCAGCCTGCTCTGCACTGCCCTGAGCCCGCATTGTTCAAGAGACAAAAGCCAAGCCAGGCCATCCTCACCCTGCCCGCATTCCTGCTGCTGGCAGCGGCCACTGGCCCCTGGGCCCCACTCGGGTGACAGCTGCAGGGACAGGGCAGCCTTTCCTGGCCAGGGGGCACGGGGCTTTGGGCCCTGTGGCTGCTGCTGCTGCTGCTGCTGCTGCTGGGGGCCATGGGCCCCACAGGGCCCTGAGCTCAGCCCCTGCCCGGGCAGCTGCCCCCAGAGCCCCACACCCCCCGAGCATCCCCATCACAGCTGGCTGGGGGAAATCCCACGGGCTTCCGGAAAGAAATTCCCCACAGTAACTAAACCAAGGGGTCCAAGGGGAAAGTCAGCACCAGCTGATGTTTACAGCACCTTTACAAAGGTGGGTGCAGGGCAGGTGAGATCTCCAGGGCCTCTGGCAGTGCCTGCTCTGCAGGTGAGGCTGTGGGGCTGCTCCCAGTGGGACACAGCACCGGGCTCAGGCCAGCCCTCAGCCCCTCACAGCCCATCCCAAGGAGCAGGCTCAGAAAGCAGTTTCAGACCACTTGCTGCAGATATTTCAAAGGAATAAATGTCATTCAAGAAGCCACCTTGCACATTTAGTTTTGGTGTTGTGGCGTAAGAAGCCATGAAGGGGCCTCTGAATGTGCACTCAGGGCACTTCCACTGCCATCCCAAAGGGAACACAAAGGACAGGCCTCTGCTTTCAGCACTGCTGAGCTCCTCACCCAGCAATGAAGATGAGGATGTGTTTTGGAGGACCCCAGGGGCCTACCACTGGAACTGTCATACCTCATGACAAAATGACAAATGAATTAAAGTGAGACAGCCCTCTAAATTAAATGATCTTGCCCATGGGCATTTGCGGGCTCATGGGGATTCAAAAGTGTTTCTTGGTATCATGAAACTTCTTTTTTTCCTTATATCCCCCCTAGGTTTGTTCTCCCTCTTTTGTCCCCTATGGTTCCTGGGTTACTGCATATAAGACCCTTTCTTCTCCACATAAAACTCTCTGTCTCCAGCCCCATTTTGTCTCTGTCCCAGGACCCCCTTCAGCCCAATCTACAGTGTTTGGAGTTCCACACAAAGACCCCTCTCTTCCCTCATCCATCAGCCATTCAAGGAAGCCTGCTCCCAGCTCTGGGAGTGCAGGTCTCTCACAGAGGCTGGCTTTGGACACGCCACAACAAGGGGTGCCCAAACTGGGACCTTCTTTGAGAATTCCCTGAGAGCGACTCCAGTGACCATCCGGCTGTTCCACCGTCACCGGACAGCAGACGCCTCGGGTCAGCCACCGCCCTGGAGTGGGACCAGAGTTTTATCAGGGCTTGCTGAGGGGGCGTCGGCCGCCTCCAGCAGCAAGAGGGCCGGCTCAGCTGGTGAAGCCCACGGGACATTTTGAAACACCTGCATCCAGAGCTGCCAGAGCAGTGAGTTTGGGGGACAGCTGCCTGGAGTGCAGGATCCTTGGGTGATTTCTTAGTCCTGTGGGTGAGTGAGCCTTTACATCAGGGGCAGCCATGGGTAACAAATGACCCACAGCTGAGAGGGACATATATGTTCGAGTTAGGGAGGTTCTCCTTTCAGAGGGGAAGACTTTTACTAAGGGAAGTTGGAAGCCTTTTTGTTCATTGGCTGTTTAAGGAGTTCCTAGACATTTCTGTTGATTTCCTTCATCATGTAGCATTCTGGGGACTCAGTTAGGGAAGGGACTATCTTTTGCAAACTCAGGGAGTGATGAGAGTCACAAAATTTTACCCAATTTTTCATATGATTTATGGAGTTTTCTCTAGGGTTCAAAGTTCTAATATTCAACCCCAGTTTCTGTGCTCTGCTTTCCGCATTCCTGAACCCACTGACGCCAAGATTAGGATGAGAGACAGAAACTGCTGTAAAGCACAGACGAGCCACCTGCTGTCTGCCATCTCCCCTCCTTCTCTACCCCCTGCCCACATCTGTACTGATCACACAGGCCTGGATTCTACCCTAACCCATTCTCCAGGACCTCTCCTCCCAGTATCCCCCTCTGAGAGCTCACAAAATGGAGTCCATCTTCTGGGGAGGGGACGTCAATGTCAAGCTCCCTCCCACCCCCGGCTCTCTCATCGGGTCTTCCCCATGTGTTGGGTCACGCCTCTGTGTCAGGTACCACCCCTGCGTCAGGATCCAGCGCTTCCTTGCCTGCTCCCGCTGGCCCTACCCCCTCCAACTCAGCCCCTTGCGGATCCCACACTGTCAGAGCCGGAAGTGTGAGGGGCGGTAACCGCAAGGCAGCCATCTTGGCTACCAAAGGCCCACAGCGCCGGGCCTTGCCAGTCACCCAAAGGCCCTGCTCCTCTGCAAAGGACCAAGTTCCCTCTTCTGGAGAGGAGAGGGAAGGTTCATCCTACCTTGAGGATGAGCCTGAGGATTCTTGGCAGAGCAGGCGGAAGCTGGCAGCTGAGGAGGGGGACTGGGAATTGGTAGCTAAAATACAAGCAGCACCACTGCAGTACCAGAGGGGGGCCAAGCCCCGATGGGAAACTGTCACGCACGGGGCAATGAAAGACCTTTGTAAAGCAGCGAAAGACCATGGGAGTGGCTTGCCATTTTTTAATAATTTGTTAAATGCCATCTTCGCTGCACATGTTATGGTGCCTCACAATCTGCACCATTTTATGCACATCCTACTTTCTCCTACTGAATTTATTCTGTGGGAAGGAATGGGGAAAAAATTAATACAACAACTATTAAAGACTATGCTAGAGAAGACAGGCGGGCACACCTAACACTAGACCATCTAGCCAGGCAGGAAGATTTCACTAAAGCTGAGAATCAAGCAAGACACCTTCCCCAATCTGTGTTAGAAGAGATAAAAGGTGCTGCAAAGACAGCTCTCATGCAGTGACAATCCAGTGGAATAACACACCTACTCTAGATTTCACAGACCTTCTGCAGAGACATGGGGAATCCTTTATAAAATTTATTGACCACCTTACACAAGAAATAGAGAAGCACGTTGAACATCATCCAAAAGTCAGGCAGGTACTGCTTCCTAAACTTGTTAAAACAAATGCTAGCAACACCTGTAAAGACATTTTACCCTCTCTACCTCTCATCCCAAAACCTACCATTTCACAAATGGTCGAGACATGCACCCTTAGGGCATCCTTACACCATGATGCCAGCCTAGCTAAGGCTATCAGTCAGGGTGTAGTAGAGGTGCTAGTAGCCTCCCAAGTTATTCCCTGACATACACATGAAAAAGGACCTTGCATGAAATGTGGAGAGATGGGCCATTTTCAACAGAATTGTAAAAATTAAGGCTATTACCAGGGACCATCTTGGTGTCACAGGCACTGTCCTCACTGCCCCCCTCATCCACACGGTTTCCAACACCAGCAAAACCGGTGGCCTGCAGGAAACCCCACACAGACACGGAAAGACCCCATGCGATGACACCAAATGCAAGGCTGTTCCACCCTACTCTCCCAAACCCCATGGAGAACCAGCACAGTGATCCTCTCAGATCCATCGGGACAGCTCGATAGCTGCAGAAGAACTCGACAGAAGACAGCTCTGCCCTGGAACCCAAAGGCAGCTGGTAAGTGCCATTTCAAGTCCAATCAACTATATTTATGTTCACCATATTCCAACAGGAAAATAGGGGGCCTGAAGAACGGCCCGGAGACATTTTGATTTTAACCAACACCAGGGAAGGATGGAGAGACTCACTATACCACCTGAGGTAGTCGCCTTGACATCTTTGCAGGAGATAACTGTCCAGGCTCTATGCTTTGACCCTCCCATTTTGGCCTCTGCTCTTGCTGGTGAAAAAACAAAAGATACATTAAAACATTACTTTTTGGTTTTTTCACCTTAGCAGTTCCCCAGGAAATTAAAACTGATAATGCTCCTGCTTATACCTCACACTGATTCCAACAAGTTTCTGTCCAGTGGAGTAGAAAACATGTCACAGGCATTCCAGACTCTTCCACAGGACAGTTCAGAGCCAAAGAGGGCTCACTGTTCCATCAAAAGGATCCTTGATCTACCGAGAGGGTGAGTCCAGATATTATCTCCCATTGGGAAAGACTGGCCAAGGCTCTTTCTGTGTTCAACTTTTTGAACAGCTCACTTATGGAGCCAACTCCCCCAGTCATCAGGCATTTTACTAATTCAACTGCAGCCCAATTAAAAGAAAAGCCACCTGTGTTGATCAAAGACCCTGAATCTAAACAAAATATGGGCCCTTTCCCATTAATTACTTGGGGAAGAGAAGATGCTTGTGCCTCTACAGCAGCAGGGCAGAGATGGATCCCAGCAAAAAACATAAAAACTGTTTCTGGAAACGGTGAGGCAAACACCAGAGCCACCATCGGAAGAACAAAATGAAAGCCTAAGAGAGACAGCTGCAGCCAGGAAAAGAAGAAGGAGAAGGACAGAAGAAGATCTTCTAAGCAGCGCTGACCACACACATTCAGATCAAGATAGCTCAGACACCACTAACCAAGATATATGACTTAACATTTGTAAAAACTATATTTTAGCATTGATATTTGATTCTTCTAAGAGGCTGTTTTCACACCCTTGGCGTACAGATCAGAAAGTTTAGTGGGACCAGAAGTTAAGTTTCACCTTCTAATCTCTTTATCTGTTAACTCTTAGGCCACCAAAGCCTCCAGATACTAAATTAGCTAAAGTCAGAGGATGCTGCCGTTGTTGCCACTGCAGCAGGAATCTGGATGCTCCTCACGGAGCCACATGCCTTCAGCTGGGTGCTTCCACAGACAAGCCACAATTTCTTGTCCATGGCCATGGCTGTCAGGCATTTGAAGGCATGTGTTTTTTCAACCTGTTGTCACAGAGTGAGTCTGTATACCAGAGCATCCAGCTGCTAAAAGATCGAGGAAACAAGATCCAGATGGAAGGCAACAACGACTGGTTCACTGGACTTTTCAAATGGGGGGGATGAAAGGCTGGCTTTCATCTTTAGTTAAGACTGTGTTGTAGACTTTCTTTATCGTACACATTGTGTTGGTTATTTTATCCATTTTTGGAAAATGCCTGCAAAACTCTATGGCAGAAGTCTTCTTTATAGACAACAAAAAGGGGGAGATGTGGGGCCCAGGGGCCTACCACTGGAACTGTAATACCTCAGGGCAAAGTGACCAAGGTAAAAGAGAGACACCCCTCAGAATGCAAGGGTGTCACCCATGGGCATTTGCTGGCTCATGGTGAATGCAGCACGTTTTGGTGGTACCACCCAGTTCAACTGCTGTATTTTCCTTATATGCACTCCCCCTAGAATGTTCTCCCCTCTCTTGCCTGGTATTGGCCCTGGATTACTGCAATGCTCCCCTGCTTTCTCCCCCCATACAAAACCCTGTGTCCCCAGCCCCATTTTGCCTCCCTCCCTGGACCCTCTTCAGCGCAATCCACAGTGTTTGGAGTTCCACACAAAGATCCCTCTTTTGCCTCGTTCACCAGCAGTTTAAGAAAGTGTGCTCCCAGCTCTGGGAGAGCAGGTTGCTCACAGAGGCTGGCTGTGGGCAGGCTGCAACACAGGAACTGAGTGCACCAGGGAACCTGGCCTCTAATAAAAGGCATGAGTCCTGCAGCCCACACAACCCAAAGCCTTGCATGTCTCTACTTTTTTTCCCTCTTCTCTCATCTCTCATGCCACTTTCCCCATTGTCTCTGACTGGGAGCTTGGCTTCTCTCTCTCCTGTCTGCAGGTTCAGCCACACGTGTGACCCTGCAGGAACAGCCTGACCCACAGGAAAGTGGGAGAGGACACTTTGTCAGGAACTGTAGTGACAGGACACAGAGGAATGGGATCAAACTGCAAGAGCTGGAAGAGATTTGATGATGGGAAGAAGTTCTTTACTGTCAGGGTGTTTGTCCCTGACACAGGGACCAGTGCAGAGAGGCTGTGGATGCCCCATGCCCACGAACATCCAAGGCCAGGTGGGACAGAGGCCGCAGCAACCTGCTGTGCTGGGAGGTTGCTCAGCTTGGAACCAGATGATATTTAGGGTCCCTTCCAAGCCAAACCATTCAAGGATTTGATCATTCTGCCCATCCCCATCCCCCACTGCAGAGAGGCCCTGAAATTTCAGTGACATCACAGCTCCCAGAGGGTTCCAGGTGGAACGTCCAGGGCCTGGAAACGAGCAGAGCAGACACTTCACCGGCTGCCAAGGGTCAGTTGCTGCTCGCTCTGTGCTCTGACCCACAGTGCTGCTGAGCTGTTGCTGCTGCTGGGCTTTTTTCCTGCCGCCTGCTCTGGGCGCCAATCCCAGCAGGATGTGCACTGCTGTGCCAATGGAGGTACAGTGCCATTCCAGGCAGGGGGCACCCGGCTTGGGCAGGCTGCAGCCATGTGGGAATGGATGGTGTGGGACAGGAAGCCCACTGGGAGATTGTGCTGCCCCTTGCAGACTGCCAGAGACACTGTGGAGGGATGGAAGTGGACCTGGACATGGAAGCTGGAAGGGAAGAGATGATGGAGGTGGACCATGTCCTCCCCTGTTGAGGACATGGAAGTAGAGAGGAGGAGGAGAACATCGAGGAGATGGAGGTGGATGAGGAGGATGACATCGAGGAGATGGAGGTTGATGAGGAGGATGAGGAGGAGCCCATGGTCCTTGGATGAAATTGGAGCCCCACAAGTAAGACAGGCAGATGCTTCCCACGCCCTGCCCACAGACACAGTGGGTCCCCTGTGGCCAGGCTGGGGCTGGGCTGGATGGCCCCGCTCAGGGACACGGTGCCCGCAGGGGGCCTGGATTGGGGTGGCACAAGCACCAGCCCCGGCCTGCCCTGCGCTTGCCTGGGGCCACGCCAGCCCTGCCAGCCCTGTCCCAGCCCCTGGGGCCCAGCTCCCAGCCCTGCTGGGCCCAGTGCTCCCTGCTGATTGCCGCTCTGCTTCTTCCTTTCTTCCAGGACTGATGCAGATGATGGCACAGATCCTAGCCCTTTGTAAATATGTTTGAAGTTTAGAAGTTTTTTGTAAAATATGTTCATTAGTTCATTAGGTTAGAATTTTTTTCTGTAAATACGTTTTGAAGATTGTTAGTCCATTGGATCCCATTTAAAGATGTTCTGTACATTGTTGTTGTTGTTGTTTTTATAAGGATTGTCATAATTAAACATGTTCTGTAAATCCGTGCTTTTGCCGATCTTTGGCAAATAAATACTGTTTCTTTTTAAAACCTGACTTCCCTTGCCATTCCTTTGGGCACAGGCAGCCTTTGCACACACCTGGGTTCCACTTGTTCCGGGTTCCCAGGGCTGGGGGTCCCTGGGGGTGCTGGCACAGCCACACCAGGGCTGGGGGTCCCTGTGCACAGGGGCTCCCACTGACACCACTCCTGGCACTGGGCACTGCTGCCCTTCCTGGCCTGGGGCACAGCGCTGTCCCCAGGAGCTCAGCTGTCACCAGCTCTCACACAGGGTGCTCTCACAGCACTGGCCCCTGCAGCCATGCCACCAAAGCAGGCAGCAAACCTTCAGCCACCCTTCCTGCTGGAGCCACAGGGACTCCTGGGCCCAGAGCCAGCATCAGGCCACAGCCATGCAAAATCCACCTGCACGCTCTGAAGGCCACCACAGCCTTGGCAGCTGGGGCACCTGGATCTGGGCTGCTGCAGGGGCTGATGTTTAAGGCTTGCAGCCTCCAATGGCTCCGGCCTCTGCTTCCCAGCCTGCTCTGCACTGCCCTGAGCCCGGATTGTTCAAGAGACAAAAGCCAAGCCAGGCCATCCTCACCCTGCCCGCATTCCTGCTGCTGGCAGCGGCCACTGGCCCCTGGGCCCCACTCGGGTGACAGCTGCAGGGACAGGGCAGCCTGTGCTGGGGGGGGGGGCTTTGGGGGGCTTTGGGCCCTGTGCTGCTGCTGCTGCTGCTGCTGCTGCTGCTGCTGGGGCCATGGGCCCCACAGGGCCCTGAGCTCAGCCCCTGCCCGGGCAGCTGCTGCCCCCAGAGCCCCACACCCCCGAGCATCCCCATCACAGCTGGCTGGGGAAATCCCACGGGCTTCAGGAAAGAAATTCCCCCCACAGTAACTAAACCAAGGGGTCCAGGGGAAAGTCAGCACCAGCTGATGTTTACAGCACCTTTACAAAGGTGGGTGCAGGGCAGGTGAGATCTCCAGGGCCTCTGGCAGTGCCTGCTCTGCAGGTGAGGCTGTGGGGCTGCTCCCAGTGGGACACAGCACCGGGCTCAGGCCAGCCCTCAGCCCCTCACAGCCCATCCCAAGGAGCAGGCTCAGAAAGCAGTTTCAGACCACTTGCTGCAGATATTTCAAAGGAATAAATGTCATTCAAAGAAGCCACCTTGCGCATTTAGTTTGGGTGTTGTGGCGTAAGAAGCCATGAAGGGGCCTCTGAATGTGCACTCAGGGCACTTCCACTGCCATCCCAAAGGGAACACAAAGGACAGGCCTCTGCTTTCAGCACTGCTGAGCTCCTCACCCAGCAATGAAGATGAGGAAGACACAGTGTTTTAGGAGACCCAGGGGCCTACCACTGGAACTGTCATACCTCATGACAAAGATGATGAATTAAAAAGTGTGACAGCCCTCTAAATTAAATGATCTTGCCCATGGGCATTTGCGGGCTCATGGGGATTCAAAAGTGTTTTCTTGGTATCATGAAATTCTTTTTTTCCTTATATCCCCCCTAGGTTGTTCTTCCCTCTTTTGTCCCCTATGGTTCCTGGGTTACTGCATATAAGACCCTTTCTTCTCCTCCACATAAAACTCTCTGTCTCCAGCCCCATTTTGTCTCTGTCCCAGGACCCCTTCAGCCCAATCTACAGTGTTTGGAGTTCCACACAAAGACCCCTCTCTTCCCTCATCCATCAGCCATTCAAGGAAGCCTGCTCCCAGCTCTGGGAGTGCAGGTCTCTCACAGAATCTGGCTTTGGACACGCCACAACAAGGGGTGCCCAAACAGGGACCTTCTTTGAGAATTCCCTGAGAGCGACTCCAGTGACCATCCGGCTGTTCCACCGTCACCGGACAGCAGACGCCTCGGGTCAGCCACCGCCCTGGAGTGGGACCAGAGTTTTATCAGGGCTTGCTGAAGGGGGCGTCGGCCGCCTCCAGCAGCAAGAGGGCCGGCTCAGCTGGTGAAGCCCACGGGACATTTTGAAACACCTGCATCCAGAGCTGCCAGAGCAGTGAGTTTGGGGACAGCTGCCTGGAGTGCAGGATCCTTGGGTGATTTCTTAGTCCTGTGGGTGAGTGAGCCTTTACATCAGGGGCAGCCATGGGTAACAAATGACCCACAGCTGAGAGGGACATATATGTTCGAGTTAGGGAGGTTCTCCTTTCAGAGGGGAAGACTTTTACTAAGGGAAGTTGGAAGCCTTTTGTTCATGGGCTGTTTAAGGAGTTCCCAGACATTTCTGTTGATTCAGTTCGTCATGTAGCATTCTGGGACTCAGTTAGGGAAGGGACTATCTTTTGCAAACTCAGGGAGTGATGAGAGTCACAAAATTTTACCCAATTTTTCATATGATTTATGGAGTTTTCTCTAGGGTTCAAAGTTCTAATATTCAACCCCAGTTTCTGTGCTCTGCTTTCCGCATTCCTGAACCCACTGACGCCAAGATTAGGATGAGAGACAGAAACTGCTGTAAAGCACAGACGAGCCACCTGCTGTCTGCCATCTCCCCTCCTTCTCTACCCCCTGCCCACGTCTGTACTGATCACACAGGCCTGGATTCTACCCTAACCCATTCTCCAGGACCTCTCCTCCCAGTATCCCCCTCTGAGAGCTCACAAAATGGAGTCCATCTTCTGGGGAGGGGACGTCAATGTCAAGCTCCCTCCCACCCCCGGCTCTCTCATCGGGTCTTCCCCATGTGTTGGGTCACGCCTCTGTATCAGGTACCACCCCTGCGTCAGGATCCAGCGCTTCCGTGCCTGCTCCCGCTGGCCCTACCCCCTCCAACTCAGCCCCTTGCGGATCCCACACTGTCAGAGCCGGAAGTGTGAGGGGCGGTAACCGGAAGGCAGCCATCTTGGCTACCAAAGGCCCACAGCGCCGGGCCTTGCCAGTCACCCAAAGGCCCCGCTCCTCTGCAAAAGACCAAGTTCCCTCTTCTGGAGAGGAGAGGGAAGGTTCATCCTACCTTGAGGATGAGCCTGAGGATTCTTGGCAGAGCATGCGGAAGCTGGCAGCTGAGGAGGGGGACTGGGAATTGGTAGCTAAAATACAAGCAGCACCGGTGCAGTACCAGAGGGGGGCCAAGCCCCGATGGGAAACTGTCACGCACGGGGCAATGAAAGACCTTTGTAAAGCAGCGAAAGACCATGGGAGTGGCTTGCCATTTTTTAATAATTTGTTAAATGCCATCTTCGCTGCACATGTTATGGTGCCTCACGATCTGCACCATTTTATGCACATCCTACTTTCTCCTACTGAATTTATTCTGTGGGAAGGAATGGGGAAAAAATTAATACAACAACTATTAAAAGACTATGCTAGAGAAGACAGGCGGGCACACCTAACACTAGACCATCTAGCCAGGGAGGAAGATTTCACTAAAGCTGAGAATCAAGCAAGACACCTTCCCCAATCTGTGTTAGAAGAGATAAAAGGTGCTGCAAAGACAGCTCTCATGCAGTGACAATCCAGTGGAATAACACCTACTCTAGATTTCACAGACCTTCTGCAGAGACATGGGGAATCCTTTATAAAATTTATTGACCACCTTACACAAGAAATAGAGAAGAAGCACGTTGAACATCATCCAAAAGTCAGGCAGGTACTGCTTCCTAAACTTGTTAAAACAAATGCTAGCAACACCTGTAAAGACATTTTACCCTCTCTACCTCTCATCCCAAAACCTACCATTTCACAAATGGTCGAGACATGCACCCTTAGGGCATCCTTACACCATGATGCCAGCCTAGCTAAGGCTATCAGTCAGGGTGTAGTAGAGGTGCTAGTAGCCTCCCAAGTTATTCCCTGACATACACATGAAAAAAGGACCTTGCATGAAATGTGGAGAGATGGGCCATTTTCAACAGAATTGTAAAAATTAAGGCTATTACCAGGGACCATCTTGGTGTCACAGGCACTGTCCTCACTGCCCCCCTCATCCACACGGTTTCCAACACCAGCAAAACCGGTGGCCTGCAGGAAACCCCACACAGACACGGAAAGACCCTGCGCGATGACACCAAATGCAAGGCTGTTCCACCCTACTCTGCCAAACCCCATGGAGAACCAGCACAGTGATCCTCTCAGATCCATCGGGACAGCTCGATAGCTGCAGAAGAACTCGACAGAAGACAGCTCTGCCCTGGAACCCAAAGGCAGCTGGTAAGTGCCTTTTCAAGTCCAATCAACTATATTTATGTTCACCATATTCCAACAGGAAAATAGGGGCCTGAAGAACGGCCCAGAGACATTTTGATTTTAACCAACACCAGGGAAGGGATGGAGAGACTCACTATCTACCTGAGGTAGTCGCCTTGACATCTTTGCAGGAGATAACTGTCCAGACTCTATGCTTAGACACTCCCCTTTTCATTCCAAAAGAAACAGTTAGAGTCAGAGCCTACCTCCTACTGGACATGATCACCACACCAGCTGATCCAATGGTGATGTTGGCACAAATTACTGGCCAAAATAGACCCATCCTAAAGTGTGCTTTGTCATGAAAAGGGAGAAAGAGATGTCTTTCGAGATTATTAGATACTGGAGCCGACGACACCATAATTTCCCACTCTGATTGATTAAAAAAGAATGGCCCCTGGTTCCAGCTGCTGGGGTAATTTTTGCCATCGGGGGGGAGCCACTACCAGCTTCTGGAGTCAAGGTACCATCTGCATGGATGGTCCTGAGGGCACAGTTGCTACAGTCAGATCATTCGTCACCCAGGCACCAATAACACTTTGGGGAAGAGACCTCTTGTCCCAGTGGGAGACAAGGCTAGAGATCCTATCAACACCTCAGGATTTCTAAATGGGGCCACTGAGCTGCGCGCCACCCTTCAGTTAACCTGGAAGACCAACAACACCATATGGGTGGATCAGTGACCCCTCCCAGGCAGAAAATGAAAGGCCCTGCAGTCCCTCGTGCAGGTGCAGCTGTCTGTGGGCCACATTGTACCATCTACTAGCCCCTGGAATGCACCTGTCTTTGTCATACAAAAGCCTGGCAAAGACAAGAGGTGGTTCCTGCAGGACCTCAGGAAAATCAACAAGGTCATCGAGGACATGGCTTGCCTCCAGTTGGCCTGCCCTCAGCCTCCATGATACCTCAAGACTGGCAGATGGTTGTTACAGATCTAAATGACTGCTTTTTGACGCCCCCTTGTATCACAAAGACACCTGCCTTATTCGTCTTTTCCGTCCCTAAATCAGCAAGCGCCTTTACAATGGGACCAGTGGACCGTATTACCTCAAGGAGTGAAGAAGAGACCAACTATTTGTCAATGGCTTGGAGCCCAAATTCTCTTGCCCATCCTGAAAAGACATCCTAATGCTATAATTTTTCATTATATGGACCATATATTAGTTTGTGCAGAAGCTCAAATCATTTTGGACATTGCAGTGCAAGATGTCATCACAGCGCTAAAGGAGAAACATTTTGAGAATGCAGCAGATAAAGTCCAAAAGACAGTCCCATGGAAGCATCTCGGCCTAAAAAGCGCAGAGAGAACCATCACACTCCAAACACTGCAAATCAAGGACAACCCAAAGACTCTGCAAGAACTCCACCAGCTCTGTGGAAGCATCAGTTGGGTACGTTCACTGCTGGGAATCACCACAGAAGATCTCGCACCACTGTTCCTGCTTCTTAAAGGCAGTGAAGGACTCGATTCCCCGCAATCACTGACACCGGAGGCCAAAGCAGCTGTACAAAAAAAAAAGTTCCCCAGGGCGATTAAACTAAACAGGCACACAGATAGCACCCTAATTTTCCTTTCTCCCCGGCAATACGTGGTGTAAGTCCAAAATTCCATGCATTATTGTTTCAGTGGAACTCAGTTATCTCAGATCCCCTGACAATAATTGGGGAATCTGAATGGGTTTTCAGATCACACCAACCTACTAAAACGATAACAACCCCACAGAAAGTTACTGCACAACTGATCAGGAAAGCTAGAGAGCATCTGTGCTCCCTTGCAGGAACAGACCATGTGAATGTATACTAACTTCTCACTCAAGAGCACCTCAATTGGCTACTTCAAACATCTGAACCACTGCAATATGCCTAAGATAGATTTTACACAGGCTAGGATCAGCCACCAATTCTACCATCCAAGCATTCCTGGACTGCTCAGGATGTTTAAAGTTACCCAAGACCTGGCATGATCCATTGTAGCCACCTGCCCAAATTGCCAGGAACATGCCCATGCTTCTGTCAGAGCTGGAGTCAATCCCAGAGGACTCGAGAGTCTCCACATCTGGCAATCAGACATCACTCACTAAGCCCCTTTTGGCAGACTAAAATACATCCACGTCTCAACTGACGCCTTTTCCAGTGCCGGGAGTGAGAGAGGAGCTTTGGTGGGTGCCTGGCATCCAGCCAGGGTCAACTTGCTTTCCTTTCCTTTTTCCTTTCCTTTCCTTTCCTTTCCTTTCCTTTCCTTTCCTTTCCTTTCCTTTCCTTTCCTTTCCTTTCCTTTCCTTTCCTTTCCTTTCCTTTCCTTTCCTTTCCTTTCCTTTCCTTTCCTTTCCTTTCCTTTCCTTTCCTTTCCTTTCCTTTCCTTTCCTTTCCTTTCCTTTCCTTCCTCCTTTCCTTTCCCCTTTCCTTTCTTTTTCCTTTTTCCTTTCCTTTCCTTTCCTTTCCTTTCCTTTCCCTTTTTCCTTTCCTTTCCTTTCCTTTCCTTTCCTTTCCTTTCCTTTCCTTTCCTTTCCTTTCCTTTCCTTTCCTTTCCTTTCCTTTCCTTTCCTTTCCCATAGCTGCAAAGTACAGAAGCCAAAAAAAAAAAAAAAAAATGAGCTGTACTGAGTTGTGCTAAAGCAGAGATCTGCTGGTAAAGACACTGTCAAAAGAATCCAGTGCTTGAGGAAACCACTGAATTCATTGTTCTACAGATAAAATACAGCCAGACAAGGCAATTGGGATAATCTGCTTCAGTTTTCCAAAGAATACTCTGACTTCAGTCCTTCTGCCCCTCAACAGAATATTCGGAACCAGTTCCACAAGAATACTTAAGTGTTTAAATCTTACTCTAATTAAAGCTCATAGACTTGCAGGCACTTCAAACAAAAAAAAACAACAACAACATTGCAATCATCTTATTTTAAAAAGATTTGTTTCCAGGCATGTTCACTAAATCACAAATATCTCCTCTAAGGGATTCAGCTTTAAACAGGAGACAGAAAACATTATTCCCTTTTGACTACTTCCTTTAGCCCTGAAATATCTACTGAATAATGCTTGAGGCACTGTTTGGGAACAAATTCAAAAGACCCCAAGGAATGAGATGTGCAGAGTTGATACTTAGCTGACCTCTTCATCTACTTCAGAGCAAAGTTTCACTTGCTGGGAAATTGTATCTGAAACATGAAGAGATTTTGATCAAATGTTTTAAAAAAAAGTAACAGTGGAATGGTATTTAACAGTTACAGATATGAAACTGTGAGACTACTCATGAAAATTAAAACTTGAAAATATATAAAAATCTAAAGAAGGTGCATGGCAAATATTCCAATCGTACCTGAATCAGTGATTTCGCCATGGTTCGACACATCGAATGGCAGCCTAAAGTCATCATCTGAGCTTCTGTTAAAACCCTGCACAAATTTAAATATTAGTTTCTTATGGGCAGATTTGTAAAGAAGAATTATAAAATCCATAAAAAATCCCTAGGGATGATGTGAAAATAGAATTTGTCATTAATAAAACAGCTGCCTACAATTTTCAAGGCCCAAGGTATTGGTAATGGCTTTGGAACTCACTTCTTCCTTCCCAGTGGTTTACCAAACTGTTGGTGTCCTGCAGTTTGATTTACAGAGAGACTGGCCAAAGGGGAGCTTTCAGTGCAGGGAACTCAGCAGCTCCTGCCTGTCTGGGCACTGGTGCATGGCAAAGGACTCAAGGAGACAAATTACTTTTTTAAAGACCAGTAGTTGATATTTCTTTTTTGATTTATTTCCAAGGGCACTTCTTAAACATATCTGATTATGTTTCAGCATGAAAATACCCTTTTACAAGGTTTTTAAGTCACAGAAGTTCATCCTGTAAACAGCTAACTCATCTGATGTCAGAATATCCTGTTTGAATCTCAACATATTTCATAAGGAGCTTCGACATGAAAAAAACAACTTGTTGAATTCCCATAACTCAGTGTGGGGACAGAACATTTTCACTGCACACCTGATCTGGTGAGACCAAGACACCAACGCCAGTGCCAGCATCTGAGTGGGGCCTGTGGGAATCCATCAAATCAGAGGGTTTTGGGAAAGCTGCAAAAGGCAGGCCTCAGAGACAGCAGAACTGTGATCAGAGCCAAGCAGTAGCCATGAGATGGGTCAGCAGAAAAATGATGTAAAAAGTAGAAAAGTAAGGACAAATAGAACAATGGTCTGTGTATTAACGCTTGGCTAGAATAACTCCCTAAGCTACAAAAAAGTTTATCTAGGGAGATATTAGGAAGTTCTAAGCTTAATAATGGAGCTCTGTGCATTGTGTTTTAAGGCTTACAAGCAGGCATTGTATTCAAAATAAGCAAGGATTGTTTTAACCAAAGGTACTTGTGCTTGTAGTGGTTGGATAGAACTACTGTCAATATGCTTTTGCTTTGTGTGATTGGTCAAAAAAATTATAAAGTAAGTTGTAACATTAAGTTCTTTTTGTCTGCTGCCTGGGATGTGAGCTGCTGGCATCTTCCCATTGTCATAACCATGTAATGAGACTGATGCTGGAAAATAAAACAGCTCAAGGCAGTTCCTCAGCAGTCCCGTCCCGTTGGTGATTTGTACACAGACCCCGGCCGGTGATAGAGCCCTGCTTGCTCTCTGGGCTGAATTACCCACATCAAACGCGGACTTACAGCACAGAGCAGATGCTCGAGAAGATGATTCCCTTCAGTTTTGATAGAAAACAACAACAAAAGTCTTGGAAATTCAAACCGAAGATGTCTGTGCATATGCCACTCTAGGCATACGCACAGAAATGAGTCCAGTGCAGGAGCCGTCCCGGCCCCAGGTGTGTGTGCCCATGCAGGGGCAAGGGGGGTGTGTGTGTGTGCCCGGGGCTGCCCTGCCGGGGCAAGGGGGGGCAGGTGTGTGTGTGCTCCAGCCCAGGGGCCCTGCCGGGGCAGGGGCAGGGTGTGTGTGTGTGTGTGCTGGGCCCTGGGGGGCAAGGGCAGGTGTGTGTGTGCTCCAGCCCGGGGCTGTGCCGGGGCAAGGGGCAGGTGTGTGTGTGCTCCAGCCCGGGGCTCTGCCGGGGCACTCCCCGGGCCCAGCACTGTCCCCGTGTCCCCGGGGAAGGGCCCCTGCGCTTTCCCCCCGTCCCCTCCTCAGCCGCGGCCTCCAGAGCAGCACAGCCCGAGGGGGCGGCCGGGGTTGGGGGGTGTGGTATGGGCCGCCCTCAGCGGCCCCGCGGCCGAGCGCTCACCTGGGATCTGCCCGCAGACACCTGCCCAGCGCTCAGGCGCGGCGGCATGAACAATTTAAAGCGGTTTTCCTTCTCCATGGCTCCGATAAAGGGGGGGGCGGGGGGGCCCCAGCTCCCGGCGGCCGCTGAGGGGGGGCGCGAAGGGCGGGAAGCGGCAGCGGCCCCTCAGGGCGGGAGAGGCCTGAGGGGAAGGGGGGGTCCCGCCTGTACAGGGAATAACTGGGGGAGCCCAGTCCTCCTGTGGGAAAAATGCCTATTGTATGATTGGCTTTTCGCAAATATTCAAATGAATATTATATGTGTTATGTCAGAAAGTGATGCTGTATTAATGTTTTTAGTAGTGTGTTAAATATAGTTTTTAGGTGATAACATAATGTTAAAATAGAAACTATGCTATGTGAGATACTTTTTTTTTTTTTTTTAAAGAAAGGACTTGCAGCAAGATAGCAGCCACAGGACACCTAAATCTTTCAGAGAAAGAGAATTTATTGCTCTCTTATCAGAAGAAACGAACTTCTTCCTGCCTGCTCAGCCATGAAGACACCGTCAGGATTAAGAGGAGAAGCTGACACTGACCAGACAGAATCCTGTGTTTGAATGGAATTTATGCATCATGTATGAGGTGTATGAATATGCAACAGGTTATTGTTTTTTTAAGGGTTAATCCTCTGTTAAAGTGTGTCTTTTTGGGCTTATTTTGCCCAGAAAAAGGTACCTGGATGTCTGTAACTCTTTGTTTCTATTGTCTCATACTGTCCTAATCCAAATTGTCCAAATTAATATTACTCTAATTATATTACTATTTTTATAACCATTTTATTATCATTAAACTTAAAAAAAAAAAAAAGTGATTGGCATTTTTTTCACATCCTGTGACCCCCCTTTTGTAAATGGCTCCCCAGAAACATCGGTGTGTGGGATGTTGTGTGTCAGGCACTGTGTGAAAAATGCCACCAATTCTCTCCTCCAAGGAGTCCATGAGGAGCCTGTGTTGGAGAGGGACCTCAGTGGGAGCCATGAATGCCTGGAGACACTTTGGGTGTTTCCTCTGCCTTTGACTCCTGGCAAGGTTTGTGCAATCTCCTCCCAGGCCCTGAGGTTCAAGGGCTCAGCTCCAAATGCCCAGTGAGGCTCATGAGGATCAAGCAAGTCCTGACAAACCATGGCTCTGCCTTGATTTCCCTCTGCTCCTGTGCAGTTCATTAGGAGGGTTTCCTTTGACAGTTATGGAGAAATAGTTCCAAGAGCTTCTAGGAAATATGCATTCCTATTTTAAAGGGTGTCTTTTATTGCTGTTCCTATTACACAAGAGGTGATGGCAGCATTCAGTGACTGATATTGATGCAGGGACTCTCCTAAGGAGGTCTGGCCTGCTCAGAGAAGCTGTGCCTTGAGCTCTGAGCCAGTGTGGACAACCTTGCTCCACATTCCCCAAGCCCATCGTGTCTCTCCTCACTCACCTGGGACCTGCTTGGCTTGGAGAAGTGGCTGCACACAGCCAAAGAGGGATTTTCCTTCTTTGATTTTTGAAGCCATCTAAAACTCCTGAGTTTCCCCACTGCAAACAGACATCCTCCTCAAGTGTGTGCCAAGCCCAAGCTGCCACCAAGGGCACTCCAGACCTGCCCTGGGCCAGCTCTGAGGGTGGATCATCATCCCAACCTGCACTGGGCCATTGCAAGGGACTGTTGCCATGGACACTGCAGGGACCCCACTGCTGGGTTTGGGTGCCATGGCAACCCCCATCAGTTCAGGTTTCCTTGGAAACCAGCCCAAGGAGCCATTTCTGCAGCCAGGTTCCATGGCCACTTGCCTGCAGAGCTGTTGCTGCCCTCGGCTGCCATGGCAACCCTGAGGACAAAGCGGTGCCAGGGCTGTTCCAGGTACAATTGCAGTGACACTCGTTGGTGCCACCAGGTGCCATGGCAATGGCCACGGGGACCTGTTCCTTGGTTTGGTGCCATGGCAACCAATGCCCGGAGCCCTTGTGCTGGTTGGTGGCCATGGAAAGCTGCCCTGGGCCCCTTGCTCAGGGCTGGTGTCAGTGCCCAGAGCCAGAGGGGATCCCTTGCTGGGGGCTGTGCCATGGGCCACCCCTGTGCCGCTGGCTGGCCCTCGGGCACCAGGAACCAGCAGCCACCGGCACTGCCAGGGCCAAAGGCCAGGTCAGCCAGACAGAAAGGGGCAGGGCTGGGCACTGTTTCCATGGCAACCGGCACTGGGGGGGGACACCTGGGTCACCTGGCCTGGCAGTTGCCATGGAAACCCCTGGCAGGGACTGAGGGCACAGCCCCTGGCACTGAGACACTGCTGGGCCGGGTGCTGAGCACAGGGCTGAGCACGCAGAGATGGTTTTGTTCTTGCTGAGCTGCAGCAGAGCCAAGGCCTGTCCTGCCCCTCGTCCAGCCACGGGGGGAGGGGCTGGGGCTCTTGGGGGAGCTGGGCAGGGACACAGCCAGGACAGGGGACCCCAACTGAGCCCGGGCATACCCCAGACCAGAGCACATCATGCTCAGGGTATGAAGGGGGCAACAAGGAGGAAGGGGGAATTTTGGAGGAGGGTTTTTGCCTTGCCAGGTAACACTTAGGCAAGAGGGGGCCCTGTTTCACCAGTGGGCAGGGTCAGTACCAAAGACACAGACACCAACTGAAGGAATTGTGTCATTTATATCATGCACAGCTGCAAGAAGAATTACAAAAGGATAAGCTCAACAAAGCACATCATCATTAGCAAAGAAACAAAAATTACAAAAGGATAAGTTCATCAAAGCACATCAACATTAGCAAACAATTACAAAAGAAGCTCAGCAATCCATCATAACTCATCATTACATTTGGATGACCAACCCCTTGGTGAAACACTAGAGGTGTTTGTGGCAGACAAAGATTCTGGCTGACTGTCAAGGTACACCTTACAGACACCAGTAGTACTTCAGTGACACCGTTCTTCAATCTTTTTTTTAATCTCATTGGAGTTAGGAACAAGAATTCTGTTGTCCATGGAGCTGGCACCTTTTTAATTCCAGAATAATGCCCTGAGGCCCTTTGCTGTTCAGCTTTACCATGCTGTCTGTGGCTAACAAGGCCTGGGGGGCCCTTTCCCCTCTGGCTGGAAGGGGCCGGGTCCCAGTCCCTGAGGGGCACCCAGGCTCCTGGATGGAATTCCTGTGCAAGTCCCTCAGTGTCACAGCAGCCTTCACATGGAGCCCCGTGGGTCAGAGCATTTTCCCAAAGGGGCCCTTGGGGCAAACAGGGAGATTTGGTCTGGCAGGATGTGTAAAACAATCTCCTGTCAGATCTCCTTGTTCTCACACACAATCCTTGGCTGCAGGGACACATTCCCATTGTTCCTGCCCAGGGTTCAGGACTCAGAGTTGTCTTTCCCAGGAGCTGTTCCTTCAGCTGCCTCGGGAGGGCCATTTGGCCTCCGGACCCACACTCGGGCTCCATTATTAGGACTGCTGCATCCAAACCCTTCATCTCCACAAACGGTGGTGATTGGAGGTGGATCTCCTTTTTTTCACAATCCTTCTTAAAATTGCAATATTGATAATTTTGCTACCCTGTCACAGGGTTGACTAATCCAATCCTGGTCACTATTGTTTAACAGAATTACTGTAATTTCTCCTTGATATTCTGCATCAATTCCTCCTGCCATGACAGGAACACTTTGCAAGGCCAAGCTCCAAGGGAGCAGTTACTAAAGCAAAGTGTCCTGGAGGAATCTGAATTCCTGTTTCAGTATTGATAGCTCTCATTTGCTTTGAATTTATCCCAATTAATTCCAATGCAAGAAGGCCCAGCCCTGCAGCCTCTGGGCTGGCCCTGCCAGGGGCCATCCCAGCCAGAACAATTTCCCAGGCAGTCCAAGTCTCACTGCCCATGGTTGGATTTGCAAACTGGGGGCAGCCGTGCACAGCCAGGGGTTTCCATTTCCCCGTGGGCCATTGTTAAGGGCATGGAGCACATCTGGGAGATGGGTTCTCCATGGGCAAAGGTTCCCATCTCCTCATTTTTTCAACTGCTCTTTTCACAACCCTTCACACTTTCAACCAATCCTGCAGCTTGTGCATAGTCTGGTACATGAAAAACCCCTAGTGTTACATCCCTGAGCAGCCAAAGCTACCAAATCAGTATTGTCAGCACTATTTCACATCATTATTATTAGATTTTATACATAGATATATATATATGGAAAATATATGATATATATATATATAGATATATATAGATATATATAGATATAGATATATAGACAGAGATATACATATACATATATAAATATATATAAAAACATATATATAAAGCTCTTATTCTATAAATACATATATTGTTATTTTTATATTGATTTTCACTTGCACAAATGCATCTGAGCTCAAGATTAAAACCTTCTTCTGTTGCTCCATGTGGGAGCATTCCAACAATCATTGTTCCTTCTGAAGGTGCTGTTTCCAATGGACTCTTAACAAATTCATCTTTGTCTGCCCAAACCCACAAGTTCTTTTCCTTTTCCATGTGCAATTTTTGGATGCATTTGAAGACATCCAGGGGTGCAGCTTCTTTTACCCGACTGCCCCACTGCTCCCACGGGGCTCCCACCTCAGCCCACTCCAGAGCCAGGGAACTCCAGGGAAGGGCTTCCCAGCTGGGAATTTCTGATGGGACTGATTCCTCACATTTCCATTGAACAAGTGACATTTGGTTGGGATCTGGCCAGACTGGGCCAGTTTTGTTTGACCAGTGGGCAAAGTCAGCACCAAAGACACAGACTCCAACTGAAGGAATCAGTGTCATTTCCTGCAGTTCAGAGCAGCAAAGAATCCCAAAAGGAGCAGCTCAGCAATGCACCCAATCATCCCCACCAAAGATTGCCTGCAGTGATTAAGAAAGATCCAGCAGCATTTACCCTCAGCCTTTACCATCCCCCAGATCCACACAGCAGCTGGGGAAGCTGTCACAGCCAAGGGCTGCAGAGCCACTCCTGGGCACTGGGAATTCCTGCAGGTGCCTCCAGCCCCAGGTGAGGCTCCAACCCCGCTGGGAGAGGGCCCAGCTCTGACAGTGCTGAATGAACAAACTGACAGCACTGCTAGTGTGGCAACATCTGGTTTCATCCTCCTCTTGGGGCCCTCCCAAAGCCTGGCCAGGGCCCCAGGAGGAACCAAGGGAGCTGACTTTGACCATTCAGCCCCAAACAATCAGATTTCATGGCCTTGTCTGGCTTCTAAATACACAAAGGTCAATACATGTTTCACTAAGGAGTGCATACATCTATCACAGTGCTAATGACCATGCCTATTTCATTAGGGAGCAGATACAAAGATAACCTTTGCTTGGAAGGTTCATCCAGAGGCCACCTTTGGCTCAGGGCCTGCTGTCCAGGCCTCACTCAGGGCTGGTGTCCAGGCCTTGGCACTTCAGGGACGTGGTTTAGTGCTGGGCTTGGCACTGCTGGGTGACCGGCTGCACTGGGTGAGCTCAGAGGGCTTTCCCAACAGAAAGGATTCTATAATTCCATTATTCCATCTGCTGAATTCAGCTAGGTCCATGTTAGCAGCATTACTTTGCTCAGAAAGTCTCCTCTTGCCCAGCTCCTGTGGCCTGAGGCTTCAGCTCCTTCAGCTCCTGGTGCTGAGCTGCTCATGCTGAACGAGACGACTCGGAGAGAAGAACACAGTCCATCCAATTCCTTCTGGGACACGGACAGGGGAGGCTGTGCAAACAGGAGCATTGTTTGCTGTGGCCTCCTCTCTGCCCTTCAGGCCTTTCAGTGCTTTG
>JALJVW010002166.1:0-15770 GCA_024865655.1 Emberiza elegans
GCTGTCTCTCTGCAGCGCTGCCCTTGCCAGCAGCTGCCTCTGGGCCAGGAGCCCGGCCCAGCTCAGCAGCACAGACACAGCACAGGGACTTCAATGACCCTCTGGGCCTTTGGTGCTCTTTGCATCACACTCATCAGTGCCTCCAGTGTGCTCCAAACCTCCTCAAAAACTCAAAATCAGATTCAAAGTCCAAACTTCCTTTAACTCTAAATGGCTCCCACTGAGGGACATAACTCATATGAAAGTGTGTCCCCAGGTTGCAGGTAGGGCAGAACACTGGTACTTTGACACAGTGTCAGTTGGAGATTGCACATATCAATATTACAGGAAGAAAAACCTAAGCAGGACCTCACAAATGTTTTCTCACTGTCTTTTTAAATATGTTACATTCAGTTGGAATACACGTCGAGCCTCTGGAGCAGTAGAATTCAGCAGCAGCCTCTGCAAGTTGCTGAGGATGTCAGCAGCCCCCACTGAGCCAGCCCTGCCCAGAGACCGTGATTCAATGTTATTCAGTGTTGTTCAGATAAGGTAATCAAAATTTGCAAGAGGAGGGAGGGTCAAGATGATGTGTCAAGATGTGCCTTGTGGTCAGACTTACACCCCTTGGTCTTCCTGGGCCCTTCCCCAGGTGGGGACTGGGGTCATTTGGTCCCTCAGGAGCTGGGCTGGGGGCTGCAGAGGTGGCTGTGGGCATTGCCTGTGCTGTGCCAGGGCTGGCAGACACTGTGGGGCTGGGATGGAGGCTCTGGGGGATTGGGGTTTCAGGGCAGGGCAGGGCTGGGCTCACGGGCAGGGCAAAGCTGGACCTGCCCTTCCTCCCCACACATGAAATGATCAAGCCAGCAATCTCCTCCAGTCTGTCCCAGCCATAGGCGGTGTTGGAGGTGGACCCAAATTTGGAACACGGGAACCTGGCCAGGAAGGACAGTTCTCTTCCATGGGAAAGCACAGAGCCTTCCCCAGGGTTTTGGGCACAGATGAGGTGACCCTTGTGAAAGCACAGGCAGACAGACTTGTCCTAACTTGTGTGCTATGGGAACAATGCCTGGATAGAGAATTTGCTTTTGAAATCCCAGTTCTGGTCATGGCCTGGAGGGAAGGACAGTTCTTTACCACAGGAAGGAAAGCACGGAGCCCCAGTGTTTCAGCAGCAGATGAGGAAGAGACCCTCAACATGCCAAGGTCAGCTGGACCAGTCAGGTGGCCCACAGGAGAGCCCAAACCAGCCAGACCTGTTCTGTCCCCCCCTTGGTTTTATGGGGCCCTGGGGTGTCACAAAAGGCTGCCTTGGTTCCATGGGGTCCCCAGTTTCCTGGCTCCCAGCTTCCTGAAGGTCCTTGGTGTCAAAAAGGCCCAAGCATTCCATGAGGCCTTGAAGTGCCACAATGGTCTCTGCTTCCACAGGCCTCACAATGTCATGTCACTCCCTCTGTTCCGTGAGCCCTGCAATGTCACAATGGGCCTTTGGACCATGAGGGTTTGTGGTTGTCACAATGGTCTCCGTTGGCTCCACGGTGTCACAATGGAGCATTGATGAGGCGGCCTCTCTGTGTCACCCTGGAGCTTTGGTTCCATGAAGCCTGCAGTGTCACAATGGTCCCCTTGGTTTCTTAGTGTCACAATACCACTGATGACAGAAGGCCTGGCAATGTCACAATGGCCTTGGTTCCATGCAGCCCTGCAGGGTCTACAAAAGGCCTCTTGGTTTCATGGTGCCCCACAGTGTCACAATGGTCTCCTTGGTTCCATGGTGCCCACAGTGTGCAATGCTTTGCTTATTCCATGGGGCCTCGTGGTGTCACAATGGTCTCCATGATTCCATGAGTCTCCTCAGTGCCACAACAGCCCCTTGGTTCCATGAGGTTGTGAAGTGTCTCAATGGTCTTTCCAAGGTTCCATGGTTCCATGAGGCCTTGCAATGTCTGAGTGGACCTTTGGTTCCATGGGGTGTGACATCCCAATGTCCCTTGTTCTCACAGGGCCCCACAGTGTCACCCAGGGCTCCCTTGGTCTATCAGGGCGCCACGGTGTCACAATGGTCCCCTTGGTTCCATGGGCCCTGTGCTGCTGCATTCCCCCCTCCTTCTCAGGCTCCCCTGCCAGCTGAAATGCTCCCCTGGGCCTCGGCCTTGTGGCCAGCAGCCCTGGGCTCAGCTCCTCACAAACACTGTCTGCTCCAGGCACTGCTGCTGCCCAGCCAGCTCCTGGTTCCTTTGGCAGCAGCCCTGGCAGCTGTTTCTGTTCCTGCCGTGGCACAACATCCCTGTTCTCACCCCTGCCAAAAAGCTGCTGGGGCCAAGTGCAGCCAGGATGAACCATGGCTGGGACTGAAGCCCCTCTCTTGGGGCCCTGCAAGCAGCCCCGCTCCCAAAGAGCCCTTGCAGCTCTCCTGGGCCAGCCACTCCCTCCCAGTGGGGCCTCTCCCAGGCAGGAACTCTCCCGTTTGCTGCACTCGGGGATCCTGAACAACGGCGGAGCCTGGGCGATCCCCCACTCCTCCAGGCTCAGCCCTTTGCCCACTGGGGAGATGCCAAAACATCCTCAGGGAGCATTCCTGCCCTCAGGGAATTGCTCACAGGTGCCTTGCACTGACTCTTGGTGTCTGTGTGCACACAGGAGTGCCTGTGCTGGGGAAATGTGGCACAAATGCTGCTCTCTGAGGGCTTGGGTGCCTTGGAGGCTGAGCCAGTCAGGCCTGCAAGTGATGGTGAGTCACAAGCTGTAGCTGAGTTCAATGCTGCTAAGAGTTGTTCTTTTGCTAAGTTGTTACATTGAATAGAAGTTATAAGCTAAGTTGAATATTGTTAAGTTTATTGCAGGCTACATCATTAAGTCTAGGTTACAAGTAAGGTTAAATACTGTTAAGTGCTGTTCTTTTGCTAAATGCTGAAGTCTAAGGTATCAGTCAAGTCCTGGTTTTGGTTCATTTCTTCTTTGACTGGATTTTGTTTGGTTTTGTTGCTTTGTTTTCTTTGGTGTGCCTAGAGTGCCCAGTCAGGAGCAGAGTGACTCTTGCCAAGGAACTCTGTGCTGCTCTCCTTAATATTCAATCTGGTTTTGCTGATTCCTTGCTGGGGATTTTTTCAGCGCTCTCAGCCCCTCGTTTGTAAGAGGTGAAGGGCCCTGGCCCAGGCTCTGGCCCTGGGGGACACAGGGATGCTGCGGGGGTCCCTGTCCCCTGTGCCCACCCCCAGGGCCCCGGCCCCCCGGCCCCGTGTCAGGCTCTGGGCTCGATCTCGTGGAACATCCTCTGGGGAGGCTGTGGGGCCAGGGGGACCCGGGGGACAGGGGACCCCGCTGTGCTGAGCAGGGTTGGACTGCTCTGGGGGGAACTGTGAGGGGCCGGGGCAGAGGGACCTCCCAGTGACCTCACACAGCCCCTGTCATGTCACAGAGCCATCTGTGATTCCACAGAACCACCTATGATGTCACACAGGCCCTGTGATGTTTAAAGCCCAGCATGGGATGGCAATCCCCATGTGATGTCACAGAGCCAATGCTGGGATATCACTCTGGGCTGTCTGCAGTCTGAGGTCTAAATCACCCCTGGATGTCACGATCTCTTCTGTGATGTCTGGCCGGTTCTGTCATGTTACTCAGACATCCAGCGATGTCACAACCCAGTCTGAACAAACCACCCTCCATGATGGTACAGTCTGCTCTGTGGCCTTACACCCTACTCTATGATTTCACAGCCACCTCTGCGATGTCACAAGTCCATCAGCAATGTCACACAACCCTCTCTGTGATGCCATACTGCACTCTGTAATGTCACTGCACACTATGACCTCACACCCTGCTCTGTAACGTCACTGCACACACCATGACCATCACAGCCTGCTTTATGATTTCCACTGGAACCCCTCTATGATGCTGGAGCTGCTCCATGACCTCACACAACAAACTCTGTGATGTCAGGCCAGTCTGTGGCTCACACAGCCCACTCACTCTGCTGTCACACAGCCCCTGCTGACATGTACCAGCTGCTCTGTGCCTCTGGGACACAGCCACAGAGGTGCTGCTGTGACATGGCCCCCTCTGGGCCATGGCACAGCCCCTGCCAGTGCTGAGCCCTGGGGCTCAGTCTGTGCCCTGCTGTGTGTCCCTGGGGGCCTGGCAGTGCCCCAGCCCTGCTGGGCTCTGCACAGGAGCTGCTCCTGCCCTGGCTGTCTCTCTGCAGCGCTGCCCTTGCCAGCAGCTGCCTCTGGATGGGAGCCCGGCCCAGCTCAGCAGCACAGACACAGCACAGGGACTTCAATGACCCTCTGGGCCTTTGGTGCTCTTTGCATCACCTCATCAGTGCCTCCGAGTGTGCTCAAACCTCCTCAAAACTCAAAATCAGATTCAAAGTCAAACTTCCTTTAACTCTAAATGGCTCCCACTGAGGACATAACTCATATGAAAGTGTCCCCAGGTTGCAGGTAGGGCAGAACACTGGTACTTTGACACAGGGTCAGTTGGGTTGCACATATCAATGTATTACAGGAAGAAAAAACCTAAGCAGGACCTCACAAATGTTTTCTCACTGTCTTTTTAAATATGTTACATTCAGTTGGAATACCGTCGAGCCTCTGGAGCAGTGGAATTCAGCAGCCTCTGCAAGTGGCTGAGGATGTCAACAGCCCCCACTGAGCCAGCCCTGCCCAGGACCGTGGGGAATGGGCAGACAAGGAGGTGTCCCCGGGGCTGGGCAAGCAGCACTCAGAGGCACCAGGGGCTGCAGCTGGGAAATGGAGTGTGGAATGGGGCTGGGAAACCCTGCCTGGGCTGTGCCAAGCAGGACACACAACCCAGACTCCCATGCCCCAAACAATTCTTTCCATGAGACATTTTAAAGGAATTACAATTATTGGTGTCCTCTGAGTTGGATGTACTGGAGAAATACAGAGATCCTCAGGGCTCAAAACAACTGACCAGATTTTTATTGGTAAATTTAGAAAATCAGAAACTTTGGTAATCAAAATTTGCAGAGAGAAAGAAATAGGAGAAATAGACACAGAAAGAAAGAAAGATATATAAGATACAGAAGCACCCCCACCTGGATTCCAGTGTTGTTCAGATGGAAATTGCAAGAGGAGGAGGGTCAAGATGTGTGCTTGCCTTGTGGTCAGACTTAAATACCCCTTGGTCTTCCTGGGCCCTTCCCCAGGTGGGGACTGGGGTCATTTGGTCCCTCAGGAGCTGGGCTGGGGGCTGCAGAGGTGGCTGTGGGCATTGCCTGTGCTGTGCCAGGGGCTGGCAGACACTGCGGGGCTGGGATGGAGGCTCTGGGGGATTGGGGTTCCAGGGCAGGGCAGGGCTGGGCTCACCGGGCAGGGCAAAGCTGGACCTGCCCTTCCTCCCCACACATGAATCCAAGCCAACAATCTCCTCCAGTCTGTCCCAATAGGCAGTGTTGGAGGTGGACCCAAATTTGGAACACGGGAACCTGGCCAGGAAGGACAGTTCTCTTCCATAGGAAGGAAAGCACAGAGCCTTCCCAGGGTTTTGGGCACAGATGAGAGGTGACCCTTGTGAAAGCACAGGCAGACAGACTTGTCCTGGCAATATTGCTATGGGAACAATGCCTGGATAGAAGGGAATTTGGTTTTGAAATCCCAGTTCTGGTCATGGCCTGGAGGAGAAGGACAGTTCTTTACCACAGGAAGGAAAGCACGGAGCCCCAGTGTTTCAGCAGCAGATGAGAAGAGACCCTCAACATGCCAAGGTCAGCTGGACCAGTCAGGTGGCCCACGGGAGGCCAAACCAGCCAGACCTGTTCTGTGTCCCCTTGGTTTTATGGGGCCCTGAGGTGTCACAAGGCTGCCTTGGTTCCATGGGGTCCCACAGTTTCAATGGCTCCCAGCTTCCTGAAGGTCCCAGCGGTGTCACAAAGGCCCCAAGGATTCCATGAGGCCTTGAAGTGCCACAATGGTCTCTGTGCTTCCACAGGCCTCACAATGTCATGTCACTCCTCTGTTCCGTGAGCCCTGCAATGTCACAATGGGCCTTTGGACCATGAGGGTTTTGTGGTGTCACAATGGTCTCCGTTGGCTCCACGGTGTCACAATGGAGCATTGATGAGGCGGCCTCTCTGTGTCACCCTGGAGCTTTGGTTCCATGAAGCCCTGCAGTGTCACAATGGTCCCCCTTGGTTTCTTAGTGTCACAATGCACCACTGATGACAGAAGGCCTGGCAATGTCACAATGGCCCCTTGGTTCCATGCAGCCCTGCAGGGTCACAAAGGCCTCTTGGTTTCATGGTGCCCCACAGTGTCACAATGGTCTCCTTGGTTCCATGGTGCCCCACAGCGTCACAATGCTTTGCTTATTCCATGGGGCCTCGTAGTGTCACAATGGTCTCCATGATTCCATGAGTCTCCTCAGTGAACAGCCCCTTGGTTCCATGAGGTTGTGAAGTGTCTCAATGGTCTTTCCAAGGTTCCATGGTTCCATGAGGCCTTGCAATGTCTGATGGACCTTTGGTTCCATGGGGTGTGACAATGTCCCAATGTCCCTTGTTCTCACAGGGCCCCACAGTGTCACCAGGGCCCCTTGGTCTATCAGGGCGCCACGGTGTCACAATGGTCCCTTGGTTCCATGGGCCCTGTGCTGCTGCATCCCCCCTCCCTTCTCAGGCCGCCCTGCCAGCTGAGAAATGCTCCCTGGGCCTCGGCCTTGGCCAGCAGCCCCTGGGCTCAGCTCCTCACAAACACTGTCTGCTCCAGGCACTGCTGCTGCCCAACCAGCTCCTGGTTCCTTTAGCAGCAGCCCTGGCAGCTGTTTCTGTTCCTGCGTGGCACAACATCCCTGTTCTCACCCTGCCAAAAGCTGCTGGTGCCAAGTGCGGCCAGGATGAACCATGGCTGGGACTGAAGCCCCTCTCTTGGGGCCCTGCAAGCAAGCGCTCAAAAGAGCCCTTGCAGCTCTCCTGGGCCAGCCACTCCCTCGCAGTGGGGCCTCTCCCAGGCGGGGAACTCTCCCGTTTGCTGCACTCGGGGATCCTGAACAACAGCGGGCCTGGGCGATCCCCCACTCCTCCAGGCTCAGCCCTTTGCCCGCTGGGGAGATGCCAAAACATCCTCAGGGGCATTCCCTGCCCTCAGGGAATTGCTCACAGGTGCCTTGCACTGACTCTTGGTGTCTGTGTGCACACAGGAGTGCCTGTGCTGGGGAAATGTGGCACAAATGCTGCTCTCTGAGGGCTTGGGTGCCTTGGAGGCTGAGCCAGTCAGGCCTGCAAGTGATGGTGAGTCACAAGCTGTAAGCTGAGTTCAATGCTGCTAAGAGTTGTTCTTTTGCTAAGTTGTTACTTTGAATAGAAGTTATAAGCTAAGTTGAATATTGTTAAGTTTTATTGCAGAGCTACATCAAAAGTCCTAGGTTACAAGTAAGGTTAAATACTGTTAAGTGCTGTTCTTTTGCTAAATGCTGAAGTCTAAGGTATCAGTCAAGTCCTGGTTTTGGTTCATTTCTTCTTTGACTGGATTTTGTTTGGTTTTTTGTTGCTTTGTTTCTTTGGTGTGCCTAGAGTGCCCAGTCAGGAGCAGAGTGACTCTTGCCAAGGAACTCTGTGCTGCTCTCCTTAATATTCAATCTGGTTTTGCTGATTCCTTGCTGGGGATTTTCAGCGCTCTCAGCCCCTCGTTTGTAAGAGGGTGAAGGAGCCCTGGCCCAGGCTCTGGCCCTGGGGACACAGGGATGCTGCCGGGGGTCCCTGTCCCCTGTGCCACCCCAGGGCCCCGGCCCCCGGCCCCGTGTCAGGCTCTGGGCTCGATCTCGTGGAACATCCTCTGGGGGGGGGACCTCCCAGTGACCTCACACAGCCCCTGTCATGTCACAGAGCCATCTGTGATTCCACAGAACCACCTATGATGTCACACAGGCCCTGTGATGTTAAAGCCCAGCATGGGATGAAACAAATCCCCATGTGATGTCACAGAGCCAATGCTGGGATATCACTCTGGGCTGTCACACAGCTGCAGTCTGAGGTCACAAATCACCCCTGGATGTCACGGTCTCTTCTGTGATGTCACAGCCGGTTCTGTCATGTTACTCAGACATCCAGCGATGTCACAACCCAGTCTGATGTCACAGAGCCACCCTCCATGATGGTACAGTCTGCTCTATGGCCTTACACCCTACTCTATGATGTCACAGCCACCTCTGCGATGTCACAAGTCCATCAGCGATGTCACACAACCCTCTCTGTGATGCCATACTGCCACTCTGTAATGTCACTGCACACACTATGACCTCACACCCTGCTCTGTAACGTCCTGCACACACCATGACCATCACAGCCTGCTCTATGATGTCACACAGACCCCTCTATGATGCTGGAGCTGCTCCATGACCTCACACAACAAACTCTGTGATGTCAGAGCCCAGTCTGTGAGCTCACACAGCCCACTCTGTGCTGTCACACAGCCCCTTGCTGACATGCCAGCTGCTCTGTGCCTCTAGGACACAGCCACAGAGGTGCTGCTGTGACACACACCCCCTCTGGGCCATGGCAGCCCCTGCCAGTGCTGAGCCCTGGGAGCTCAGTCTGTGCCCTGCTGGTGTCCCTGAGGGGCCCTGGCAGTGCCCCAGCCCTGCTGGGCTCTGCACAGGAGCTGCTCCTGCCCAGAGCTGTCTCTCTGCAGCGCTGCCCTTGCCAGCAGCTGCCTCTGGGCCAGGAGCCCGGCCCAGTTCAGCAGCACAGACACAGCACAGGGACTTCAATGACCCTCTGGGCCTTTGGTGCTCTTTGCATCACACTCATCAGTGCCTCCGAGTGTGCTCCAAACCTCCTCAAAAACTCAAAATCAGATTCAAAGTCCAAACTTCCTTTAACTCTAAATGAAAAACCACTGGGGACATAACTCATATGAAAGTGTCCCCAGGTTGCAGGTAGGGCAGAACACTGGTACTTTGTCACAGTGTCAGTTGGAGATTGCACATATCAATGTATTACAGGAAGAAAAACCTAAGCAGGACCTCACAAATGTTTTCTCACTGTCATTTTTAAATATGTTACATTCAGTTGGAATACACGTCGAGCCTCTGGAGCAGTAGAATTCAGCAGCAGCCTCTGCAAGTTGCTGAGGATGTCAGCAGCCCCACTGAGCCAGCCCTGCCCAGAGACCGTGGGGGAATGGGCAGACAAGGAGGCGTCCCGGGGCTGGGCAAGCAGCACTCAGAGGCACCAGGGGCTGCAGCTGGGAAATGGAGTGTGGAATGGGGCTGGGAAAGCCCTGCCTGGGCTGTGCCAAGCAGGACACACAAGCCCGCACTCCCATGCCCCAAACAATTCTTTCCATGAGACATTTTAAAGGAATTACAATTATTGGTGTCCTCTGAGTTGGATGTACTGGAGAAATACCTACCAGAGATCCTCAGGAGCTCAAAACAACTGACCAGATTTTATTGGTAAATTTAGAAAATCAGAGAAACTTTGGCCAAAGGTACATTATAACATTCAATCAGCAAAACACACTTCTCAAAGCATTAACTTGGCCCATTCAACTTCAGAATCTCTATGCCCATTCCATTTTAAGGTAATCAAAATTTGCAGAGAGAAAGAAATAGGAGAATAGACACAGAAAGAAAGAAAGACATATAAGCTACAGAGAAGCACCCCCACCTGGATTCCAGTGTTGTTCAGATGGAAATTGCAAGAGGAGGGAGGGTCAAGATGTGTGCTTGCCTTGTGGTCAGACTTAAATACCCCTTGGTCTTCCTGGGCCCTTCCCCCAGCTGGGGACTGGGGTCATTTGGTCCCTCAGGAGCTGGGCTGGGGGCTGCAGAGGTGGCTGTGGAGCATTGCCTGTGCTGTGCCAGGGGCTGGCAGACACTGCGGGGCTGGGATGGAGGCTCTGGGGGGATTGGGGTTCCAGGGCAGGGCAGGGCTGGGCTCACCGGGCAGGGCAAAGCTGGACCTGCCCTTCCTCCCCACACATGAAATGATCCAAGCCAACAATCTCCTCCAGTCTGTCCCAATAGGCAGTGTTGGAGGTGGACCCAAATTTGGAGACACGGGAACCTGGCCAGGAAGGACAGTTCTCTTCCATAGGAAGAGCACAGAGCCTTCCCCAGGGTTTTGGGCACAGATGAGAGGTGACCCTTGTGAAAGCACAGGCAGACAGACTTGTCCTGGCAATATTGCTATGGGAACAATGCCTGGATAGAAGGGAATTTGGTTTTGAAATCCCAGTTCTGGTCATGGCCTGGAGGAGAAGGACAGTTCTTTACCACAGGAAGAAAGCACGGAGCCCCAGTGTTTCAGCAGCAGATGAGAAGAGACCCTCAACATGCCAAGGTCAGCTGGACCAGTCAGGTGGCCCACGGGAGGCCAAACCAGCCAGACCTGTTCTGTGTCCCCTTGGTTTTATGGGGCCCTGAGGTGTCACAAGGCTGCCTTGGTTCCATGGGGTCCCACACTTTCACAATGGCTCCCAGCTTCCTGAAAGGTCAGCGGTGTCACAAAGGCCCCAAAGGATTCCATGAGGCCTTGAATTGCCACAATGGTCTCTGTGCTTCCACAGGCCTCACAATGTCATGTCACTCCTCTGTTCCGTGAGCCCTGCAATGTCACAATGGGCCTTTGGACCATGAGGGGTTTGTGGTGTCACAATGGTCTCCGTTGGCTCCACGGTGTCACAATGGAGCATTGATGAGGCGGCCTCTCTGTGTCACCCTGGAGCTTTGGTTCCATGAAGCCCTGCAGTGTCACAATGGTCCCCCTTGGTTTCTTAGTGTCACAATGCACCACTGATGACAGAAGGCCTGGCAATGTCACAATGGCCCCTTGGTTCCATGCAGCCCTGCAGGGTCACAAAAACCTCCAGGGTGCCCCACAGTGTCACAATGGTCTCCTTGGTTCCATGGTGCCCCACAGCGTCACAATGCTTTGCTTACTCCATGGGGCCTCGTAGTGTCACAATGGTCTCCAGGATTCCATGAGTCTCCTCAGTGCCACAACAGCCCCTTGGTTCCATGAGGTTGTAAAGTGTCTCAATGGTCTTTCCAAGGTTCCATGGTTCCATGAGGCCTTGCAATGTCACAGTGGACCTTTGGTTCCATGGGGTGTGACAATGTCCCAATGTCCCTTGTTCTCACAGGGCGCCACAGTGTCACCATGGCCCCTTGGTCTATCAGGGCGCCACGGTGTCACAATGATCCCTTGGTTCCATGGGCCCTGTGCTGCATTCCCCCCCCTCCCTTCTCAGGCTGCCCTGCCAGCTGAGAAATGCTCCCTGGGCCTCGGCCTTGGCCAACAGCCCCTGGGCTCAGCTCCTCACAAACACTGTCTGCTCCAGGCACTGCTGCTGCCCAACCAGCTCCTGGTTCCTTTAGCAGCAGCCCTGGCAGCTGTTTCTGTTCCCTGCGTGGCACAACATCCCTGTTCTCACCCTGCCAAAGCTGCTGGGGCCAAGTGCAGCCAGGATGAACCATGGCTGGGACTGAAGCCCCTCTCTTGGGGCCCTGCAAGCAGCGCTCCAAAAGGAGCCCTTGCAGCTCTCCTGGGCCAGCCACTCCCCTCGCAGTGGGGCCTCTCCCAGCCCGGGAACTCTCCCGTTTGCTGCACTCGGGGGATCCTGAACAACAGCGGAGCCTGGGCGATCCCCCACTCCTCCAGGCTCAGCCCCTTTGCCCGCTGGGGAGATGCCAAAACATCCTCAGGGAGCATTCCCTGCCCTCAGGGAATTGCTCACAGGTGCCTTGCACTGACTCTTGGTGTCTGTGTGCACACAGGAGTGCCTGTGCTGGGGAAATGTGGCACAAATGCTGCTCTCTGAGGGCTTGGGTGCCTTGGAGAGCTGAGCCAGTCAGGCCTGCAAGTGATGGTGAGTCACAAGCTGTAAGCTGAGTTCAATGCTGCTAAGAGTTGTTCTTTTGCTAAGTTGTTACATTGAATAGAAGTGATAAGCTAAGTTGAATATTGTTAAGTTTTATTGCAGAGCTACATCATTAAGTCCTAGGTTACAAGTAAGGTTAAATACTGTTAAGTGCTGTTCTTTTGCTAAATGCTGAAGTCTAAAGGTATCAGTCAAGTCCTGGTTTTGGTTCATTTCTTCTTTGACTGGATTTTGTTTGGTTTTTTGTTGCTTTGTTTCTTTGGTGTGCCTAGGTGCCCAGTCAGGGCAGAGTGACTCTTGCCAAGGAACTCTGTGCTGCTCTCCCTTAATATTCAATCTGGTTTTGCTGATTCCTTGCTGGGGATTTTTTCAGCGCTCTCAGCCCCTCGTTTGTAAGAGGGTGAAGGAGCCCTGGCCCAGGCTCTGGCCCTGGGGGACAGGGGATGCTGCCGGGGGTCCCTGTCCCCCTGTGCCACCCCCAGGGCCCCGGCCCCCCGGCCCCGTGTCAGGCTCTGGGCTCGATCTCGTGGAACATCCTCTGGGGGAGGCTGCGGGGCCGGGGGGACCCGGGGGGACAGGGGACCCGCTGTGCCTGAGCAGGGTTGGACTGCTCTGGGGGAACTGTGGGGGCCGGGGCAGAGGGACCTCCCAGTGACCTCACACAGCCCCTGTCATGTCACAGAGCCATCTGTGATTCCACAGAACCACCTATGATGTCACACAGGCCCTGTGATGTTAAAGCCCAGCATGGGATGAAACAAATCCCCATGTGATGTCACAGAGCCAATGCTGGGATATCACTCTGGGCTGTCACACAGCTGCAGTCTGAGGTCACAAATCACCCCTGGATGTCACGCTCTCTTCTGTGATGTCACAGCCGGTTCTGTCATGTTACTCAGACATCCAGCGATGTCACAACCCAGTCTGATGTCACAGAGCCACCCCTCCATGATGGTACAGTCTGCTCTATGGCCTTACACCCTACTCTGTGATGTCACAGCCACCTCTGCGATGTCACAAGTCCATCAGCGATGTCACACAACCCTCTCTGTGATGCCATACTGCCACTCTGTAATGTCACTGCACACACTATGACCTCACATAACGTCACTGCACCATGACCATCACAGCCTGCTATGATGTCACACAGACCCCTCTATGATGCTGGAGCTGCTCCATGACCTCACACAACAAACTCTGTGATGTCAGAGCCCAGTCTGTGAGCTCACACAGCCCACTCTGTGCTGTCACACAGCCCCTTGCTGACATCCCAGCTGCTCTGTGCCTCTAGGACACAGCCACAGAGGTGCTGCCTGTGACACAGCCCCCTCTGGGCCATGGCACAGCCCCTGCCAGTGCTGAGCCCTGGGAGCTCAGTCTGTGCCCTGCTGGTGTCCCTGAGGGGCCCTGGCAGTGCCCAGCCCTGCTGGGCTCTGCACAGGAGCTGCTCCTGCCCAGAGCTGTCTCTCTGCAGCTGCCCTTGCCAGCAGCTGCCTCTGGGCCAGGAGCCCGGCCCAGTTCAGCAGCACAGACACAGCACAGGGACTTCAATGACCCTCTGGGCCTTTGGTGCTCTTTGCATCACACTCATCAGTGCCTCAGTGTGCTCCAAACCTCCTCAAAAACTCAAAATCAGATTCAAAAGTCCAAATTCCTTTAACTCTAAATGGCTCCCCACTGAGGGACATAACTCATATGAAAGTGTCCCCAGGTTGCAGGTAAAGGCAGAACACTGGTACTTTGACACAGTGTCAGTTGGAGATTGCACATATCAATGTATTACAGGAAGAAAAAACCTAAGCAGGACCTCACAAATGTTTTCTCACTGTCTTTTTAAATATGTTACATTCAGTTGGAATACATGTCGAGCCGCTGGAGCAGTAGAATTCAGCAGCAGCCTCTGCAAGTTGCTGAGGATGTCAGCAGCCCCCACTGAGCCAGCCTGCCCAGAGACCGTGGGGGAATGGGCAGACAAGGAGAAACGTCCCCAGGGCTGGGCAAGCAGCACTCAAGAGGCACCAGGGGCTGCAGCTGGGAAATGGAGTGTGGAATGGGGCTGGGAAAGCCCTGCCTGGGCTGTGCCAAGCAGGACACACAAGCCCACTCCCATACCCCAAACAGATTTCTTTCCATGAGACATTTAAAGGAATTTACAATTATTGGTGTCCTCTGAGTTGGATGTACTGAAATAGCTGCAGAGATCCTCAGGAGCTCAAAACAACTGAACAGATTTTATTGGTAAATTTAGAAAATCAGAAAAACTTTGGCAAAAGGTATGTTGTAACATTCAATCAGCAAAACACACTTCTCAAAGCATTAACTTGGCCCATTCAACTTCAGAATCTCTATGCCATTTCCATTTTAAAGGTAATCAAAATTTGCAGAGAGAAAGAAAATAGGAGAAATAGACACAGAAAGAAAAGATATATAAGATACAGAAGCACCTACCTGGATTCCAGTGTTGTTCAGATGGGCAAGAGGAGGGAGGGTCAAGATGTGTGTGCCTTGTGGTCAGACTTAATGCCCTTGGTCTTCCTGGGCCCTTCCCCAGCTGGGGATTGGGTCATTTGGTCCCTCAGGAGGCTGGGCTGGGGGCTGCAGAGGTGTGGCTGTGGGCAGCCCCTGTGCTGTGGGGCTGGCGGACACTGCAGGGCTGGGATGGAGCTCTGGGGGATTGGGTTCCAGGGCAGGGCAGGGCAGGGCTCACCGGGCAGGGCAAAGCTGGACCTGCCCTTTCCTCCCCACACATGAAATGATCCCAGCCAACAATCTCCCTCAGTCTGTCCCAATAGAGGCAGTGTTGGAGGTGGACCCAAATTCAGAACCAGGAGACCTGGCCAGGAAGGACAGTTCTCTTCCATAGGAAGGAAAGCACAGAGCCTTCCCCAGGGTTTTGGGCACAGATGAGAGGTGACCCTTTGAAAGCACAGGCAGACAGACTTGTCCTGGGAATTGCTATGGGAACAATGCCTGGATAGAAGGAATTTACTTTTGAAATCCCAGTTCTGGTCTCATGGCCTGGAGAAGGACAGTTCTTTACCACAGGAAGGAAGCACGGAGCCCCAGTGTTTCAGCAGCAGATGAGAAGAGACCCTCAACATGCCAAGGTCAGCTGGACCAGTCAGGTGGCCCAGGAGGCCAAACCAGCCAGACCTGTTCTGTGTCCCCTTGGTTTTATAGGCCCTATGAGGTGTCACAAAGGCTGCTTGGTTCCATGGGGGTCCCACAGTTTCACAGCCAGCCACAGCTTCCTGAGGTCCAGCGGTGTCTGAGGCCCCAAGAGTTCCATGAGGCCTTGAAGTGCCACAGTGGTCTCTGTGGCTACACCCAGGCCTCACAATGTCATGCTCCTGTGTTCCATGAGCCCTGCAATGTCTGTGGACGCGCTGGACCATGAGGGTTTAATGGTGTCACAATGGTCTCCGTTGGCTCCACGGTGTCACAATGGAGCATTGATGAGGCGGCCTCTCTGTGTCACCCTGGAGCTTTGGTTCCATGAAGCCCTGCAGTGTCACAATGGTCCCCTTGGTTTCTTAGTGTCACAATGCACCACTGATGACAGAAGGCCTGGCAATGTCACAATGGCCCCTTGGTTCCATGCAGCCCTGCAGGGTCACAAAGGCCTCTTGGTTTCATGGTGCCCCACAGTGTCACAATGGTCTCCTTGGTTCCATGGTGCCCCACAGCGTCACAATGCTTTGCTTATTCCATGGGGCCTCGTAGTGTCACAATGGTCTCCATGATTCCATGAGTCTCCTCAGTGCCACAACAGCCCCTTGGTTCCATGAGGTTGTGAAGTGTCTCAATGGTCTTTCAAGGTTCCATGGTTCCATGAGGCCTTGCAATGTCACAGTGGACCTTTGGTTCCATAGGGTGTGACAATGTCCCAATGTCCCTTGTTCTCACAGGGCCCCCACAGTGTCACCATGGCCCCTTGGTCTATCA
>JALJVW010002167.1:0-18798 GCA_024865655.1 Emberiza elegans
CACAGAGCAGCCTCCTCTCAGGGCCACTTGCCTGTTGGCAATGCCTTGCACAGGTGCTGGCCCTGCCCCTGAGCCTGGCCTGAGTCCTGCCCCTGCACGCTCAGCCAGGCTGAGATGGACACTGATGGTTTCTGGGCCAGGCTCTGGTGCCCAGCTCCTGCAAGCTCTGCCAGCTGCCCTGAGCTCTGGGCAGCACCAGGAACCTCTCCCAGCCCAGCCCAGCCGGCTCTGGCCCCACAGCTCTGCTCAGGGCCAGGCTGCTCTGGGCACTGGGCCCCTGGCCTCAGCCCCTGGCAAGGGCACAGCAGCAGCTGCAGCTGCCACAGGACTCAGCCCCAGCCATGGGGAAGGTGCTGGGCCAAGGCCAAGGAGGCTCCTGGCTGCCTGCTCCCCTCTGCCTGAGGTGCTGAGAGCTCTGCAGCCCCTGCTGCCATCCCATCTGCCCAGGGCAGCACAAGAGCCCCGGCCTTGGGGCCCTCAAGAGTTGCATCTGCTCCAGGCGCAGGGCCCAAGCCAAAGCTGGGGCAGCCACAAAGCTGTGCCCATTTCTGTTCATTGCTGCTCTGATGGGGATGGATCCTCAGTCACTTGGAGGCTGCTGATGAATTTTATTGCTCCAGAGGCCTCTTCTTTCTTGAGCTCTTCAGGATTCAGTGAGAAAAGCTCATAAACACTTGTTCAAAACGGTCAAACAAGAAAAGCACCAAGGAATAATGTAAGTTTTCAATTCTTCTGTGGTTAATTTGACAGATTCCAGAAGTGTATTAAAACTGATTATACTGTATTGAAAACAATGAAGAGAGAACTGTTTTGTCCTGTTTTGTTTTCTTTTCCTGTTTATAGATTGATATCAGCAATGTCCAGTTGATATTGACCCTCAGTACCTCCTCATGCAGTTTGAACACATATGAAACTCATGTTCCTCCATGGCTGACAATCAATCACACTTTGTCCCTACCCCCACCCTATGAATTTCCCTCATCAAACCCCCTGGCACTCAGCTATTTTAAGCAGAGGAATGGAGTCACATCCAGGGGTGTCCCCAGGGCTCAGGACTGGGGCCAGGTCAGTTCAATCTCTTTATTGCTGATCTGGACAAAGGTCCATCAAGGGCACCCTCAGTCAGTTCCCAGGTGAGCCCAGGCTGGGTGGGAGTGTGGCTGTGCTGGAGGGCAGGAAGCTCTGCAGAGGGATCTGGCCAGGCTGGAGCCATGGGCCCAGGACAATGGGATGAGGTTCACCAAAGGCCAAGGGCCGGGTCCTGCCTTGGGCTCACAACCACCCCAAATCCCTTGGCCCTGCCCTGCCTTATTCCTGATCCCCACAGCCTGTCCTATTTTTCCTCCATCCCTGTTTTGTGCCAGGGAGTCTTTTCTGGGACAAGGGGCTCTGCTCTGGGCATGGAGGGAGGTGCAAGTTCCACCACTAGAGTGGGAACCCACAACTCATCAGGTTTGTGTCCTTTGGGGTCAGGAACTGGTGAGACTCAGAGGCACAGAAAGTTTCTCTTCATGGCAAACAGACCACAGTTGAACAGGACACAATTTAATAAGGAGCACCCTCAACAATCCTCTTCCCTGGGCCATAAAACATGTCCCAGCAGTGTCTGATGAGTCCACCATCCACAAGTGATTTCCATGCTAAAATTAATTTCAGACAAACATGGTTCTGAGATAGATATAAACACAATCAAGTGTTAAGGATGCTCATCCTGGAGTGGGAGCAAAACAGCTCCAACAATTCCTGATTTGCAAAGCTGTCAGTGGTGGATGGAGAAGGGAGGTCAGGCTGCTCTTGGTGTTGAGGAAATGCTGAAACCAGCCTGACTCATTTCATCTCCTCCTGTCCTGGCTGATCTCCCCTCTTTCCCCTCCCACCCATTGGCTTTTGTCTCCCACCAGGCCCCCGGTGAAGAGCCTGGCTCTGTGTTCTCCATCCCCTCCTCGCTGGCACTGCCAGGCTGGGATGAGGAGCCCTCAGCCTTCCCTGCTCTGGGCTGGACAAGCCCAGCTCCCTCAGCCTCTGCTCACAGCCCAAGGGCTCCAGCCCCACCTCGGAGGCCCTTCCCAGACCCTGCTCCAGCTGCCAGACACCTTTCCTGCCCTGGGCAACCCAAACCAGGCCACAGTGATCTGGATAATCCACATTCTTGATGTCCTGGTCACACAGCCCTGGCCCCTTGGCCCCATGTCAGGCTCTGGGGTGGATCCTGTGGAACATCCTTTGGTGGAGGCTGTGGCTCCAGGTGGGCCTGGGGGATCCCCTGGGGGGACAGGGACCCTGCTGGCATGGACAGCATTGGACTTGTTGGGAGAAACTGTGAGGGGGGGGAGCTGGGGCCAGTGACCTGACAACCCAGTGACCACACACATGTCCCAGCCTGTCTCCTGGATGTCACAGATGTCTCTCATGTCCCCTCTCTGGGACATCACAGCCTCCTCTGTGATGTCACAGTCTGCCCTGTGATGTCAGATCTCCAATTTTGTGATGTCACAGCTGGCTTTTGTGTGTGATGTCACAGCCATGTCTCTGATGTCACAGCCTGCTCTGTGATGTCAGTTTTCAGTCTGCTCTGATGTCAGATGTGGTCTTGTTCTCAAAACCCCAGGCCTATGATGTCAGAAATTTTGGCCTAGTTCCCAAGGAGTGTCCTGTCATACTTTGAGGACCTCATAACCCCACTCTGTAAAGGATACAACAGCCCACTGGGAGGATTATCATAGTGACCTCAGGGACAAGCAATGAATATGAACAAAATTGTATGTACAAAAAACCTGTACCCAAGGAGCTTTGGAGGACCTGGAGCTGAATGAATTGCTCCAAAACCCCAGTTTTCTGGGACAAGTGTTTTGGTGACATGGCACACAATGCCCATTGCTGTGAGAAACAGCAGGGAATGGAAGTTCACCCACTGCCTGGGGCACAGTGACCAGAAATAATCTGGGACATTGGGGTCCAGGACCACCACAAACATTTTCCAGAGGACCCCAGGACAGAAGAACACATGGATGGAGGGAAACCAGGTTAATGATTTTGGGAAAATGATTTATCATATGTATGTTTAGTCCAGGACAATTAATGAATGTGTATGCAAAATACAGAAAATAAAGGAGGAAAAGAAGGCCTTGCCCATGCAGCTTTTGTGGAACTCAGGAAAAAAAAAAGAGGAGCACAACTACAGGGGAGCTGAATGCATTGTTAGGGTCATGCAGAAAGAATAAAGAATGCTGAACCTTAATGAAAAACTAAAGAAATGGGGGATAAAAAAAATTTTCTGGACTAAGGAGAACAGGATTTTTGGTTCAGTCCCATTGTAACCAGATAAGGAAGGCAGCTTCTAACATGTCTGCTGGGGTCCCAAATTAGGACAGAAGCCCTCAGGGGGCAGATGAGCTGGTGGGGCACAGGGGGCAGAACAGCCCCGAATCCTGGCAGCTGCTGACAGTGACCATGAAATAATCACAAGTTTCATTGGATCAGATGGGATCCATCCAGGGGTGGGGACTGGTGGATGAAGAAGATGATCTCCATGGCAACACCAAGTCCTTCTGACACTGGAATGCCTCTGGAACCACCCTTGGGAGCAGTTGCAGGATGAGCCCCTGGGCCTCCTCTTCAGAACCCAGCAGGGTTCAGTTCTCCAGCCCTTAAAAGCCCATCCTGGAAGGATGGACAGGAGTAATCTTAGAGGGTCCCAGCCTGTCCCAGAACAGGGCACCCCAGAGGAAAATGAGCAGCCCTGGCTGCCCATGGAGCTTTGGGGAACTCAGGGCAAAAAGCAGCACCAGGCAATGCAGGGAAGTGTTCAGAGGATGTCTGCAGAGGACCCAGGTTATGCAGGGATGATCCTGAGAGGTGAAAGGTCCAATGGAACCAAGTCAGGAACTGCAATGGGGGAAAAAAAAAAGTTTTTATAAAAAAAAGGGATGGGCTGTTTGCAGGGGAGAAGGAGAACCATTACTCTTTACTGGAGAAATTTTTGCAGGAAACAGTAACTAAAGTGCTGAAAAGCCTGAAGCCAAGGACATGCTGTTTAGGGCCAATTTTGGGGGTGGCTGACAGGCAGCCCTGGCTCTGAGCAAGCTGGTAGTCTGCAGTGGGACAGAAACTCCCATAATGATGGGAACAAACTTTCTGGCTGAGTGCAGAGGCCAGGACAAAGCTGAGTGGTTTCCTGGTGTGCGGCCCCCCAGCCCTTGCTGGCCCCAGGGGCTGATGGCATTTGTGCTCCCTCAGGTTCATGTCCCCACAGCAACAGCATGGGGTGGTGCTCCTGCCTGCTGTGTGCAATGCAAACAGGGGCTGCTGAGCCAGTGCTGCTGTGTCTGTGCCTGCAAGGATGGGGCACCTGTGTGAGCTGGGGGAGAGGCCAGGGCTGCAGAGGGGGATGTTGTTGGCAGCTCCATGAGGACGCTCTGGGACGCTGCCCTGGGCTACCCAGCGCACTATGGGATGGATCAGCCCCTGCTCTGCTGCTCCTTCCCATCTGCCCCAGGGCCCTTGCAGAGCCCCAGCCATGCTGTTTGCCCCCAGCCTGCCCACGGCCAGCCTGGGGCTGCTCACAGAAATTTTCTGTGCTGAGCATTGGCCTGGCCGTGTTCTTGAGAGAGCCTGGGCAAGGGCCTGGAGCCCCAGGGCCTGGCCTGAGGCTGGATCAGGGCCCTGCCCCAGCAGTGCCCATGGGTGCCGGGTCCTGTACTTTGGCCACAACCCTGCAGCTGTCCCTGCTGCAGCCCCGGCACTGCCACCCCAGGGGCTGTGCCCGGCCAGAAAGAGCACCTCAGGCCCTACAGCAACACCAGGGCCACCAGGGCAGCGGGGCAGGGCCATGGCAGCAGCACTGGCAACACCAAGTGCTGCTGCTGCTACTGGGCACAGCTGCTGGGCCAGCACTGATCTGCCCCCAGCTCTGCACACAGACATTGCTGCTGCAGCTCCAGAGAAGGCAACAAAAGGGCATCTCTGCAGAAAACACTGCTGGGAGATCCTTTAGTTCCTTTAAAGCCACCAAGAGAGCAGCCCGTCAATGACACAGGCTGTGGCCACAGGGAAGGTGGAGAGAAACAAAATGAGAAATGGCACAAACAGTGACATTTTTGTGGACAATATGAAAAAAAAGTAAAAAAAGGAAAAAAACCTCCAAAATGAAACCAACAAGAAGTATCAAAGATGACTTTTATTACAAGTGATTTGCAGAAATTGGCCAGCAGTTTAATGATTCTGAAAGCATCCAGTCATCAGTCTCCACACTGCAGCCTTGAGCTCCTGGTTCCTCAGGCTGTAGATGAGGGGGTTCAGGGCTGGAGGCACCACTGAGTACAGAACTGACAGGGCCAGATCCAGGGATGGGGAGGACATGGAGGGGGCTTCAGGTAGGCAAAAATAGTAGTGCTGAGGAACAGGGTAACCACAGCCAGGTGAGGGAGGCAGGTGGAAAAGGCTTTGTGCCGTCCCTGCTCAGAGGGGATCCTCAGCACAGCCCTGAAGATCTGCACATAGGAGAAAACAATGAACACAAAACAGCCAAATACTAAACAGGCACTAACTGCAAGAAGCCCAAGTTCCCTGAATTGGGATTTGGAGCAGGAGAGCTTGAGGATCTGGGGGATTTCACAGAAGAACTGGCCCAGGGCATTGCCATGGCACAGGGGCAGGGAAAATGTATTGGCTGTGTGCAGCAGTGAATAGAGAAAGGCACTGGCCCAGGCAGCTGCTGCCATGTGGGCACAAGCTCTGCTGCCCAGGAGGGTCCCGTAGTGCAGTGGTTTGCAGATGGACACGTAGCGGTCATAGCACATGACGGTCAGGAGAAAAACTCTGCTGAGATGAAAAGAAAAAAAAAAGAGCTGAGCAGCACATCCTGTGTAGGAGATGTTCCTGGTGTCCCAGAGGGAATTGTGCATGGCTTTGGGGACAGTGGTGCAGATGGAGCCCAGGTCAGCGAGGGCCAGGTTGAGCAGGAAGAAGAACATGGGCGTGTGCAGGTGGTGGCCGCAGGCTATGGCGCTGATGATGAGGCCGTTGCCCAGGAGGGCAGCCAGGAGATGCCCAGCAAGAGGCAGAAGTGCAGGAGCTGCAGACATTTGCGTGTCTGCCAATGCCAGCAGGAGGAAGTGCCTGATGGAGCTGCTGTTGGACATTTGCTGTGCCTTGGCACATGGGGATCTGTAAGAAAAGTAATCATGGAATAGTTGGGTTTGGAGAGGACTTTAAATATCCCAGCACAGCCTGGGGGGCACTTTCCCCACTGCCTGCCCAGGGCTCTGCTGCCTGGAGCTGTCCCTGCCAGCAGCTGCTTCCCTGTGCCCAGGGCTGGGCCCTGCCAGTGCTGCCAGAGCCCAGCCCAGCCCTGGGGGCTCAGCTCTGCCCTGCAGACCCCTCCCAGCTCTGGCACTGCCCAGGGGCAGCTCTGGCTCTGCAGGCTCTAATGGCAACGTCACAGTAATCCTGAGGAGGCTGGAAAAGCAACACTGATGCTGCCAGCAAGGGGCCCTGTCCTGATTTCTTTAACTGCCTGGTTTAGTAAGATCTGAGAAAAAAATTCTTTTTTTTTTCCCACCTGAACTGAGAGATGAATATCTATGTGCAATTTCCCATCCAGACAACCCAGAGCAATAGACTTAAAAATCAGGGATTTTCCCTTTTATGCAGCCCCCTGCCTTGCTGTGCTTCCCTGTATAATCTACTTGGAAATGTTCTGCAGTTAAATGCCATGCTGGGAGCAGTTCTGAACAATGCAGCATCCTCCCCACACAAAGAGAACACTCCCAAGCCTGACCAGCTTCCAGATCTTGTCCCCCAGTACTGGGAGCAGCTGCCAGGGCTGGCTGAGAGCTGTCCCTGGCAGGCAGGAGAGTCCCTGCCCCAGCACAGCGCCCTGGGCTGCAGGACCCTGCTCTGCAGGACAGCCCTGGGCACCCCTGGCTGCTCTGCACAAGAGACAATCACAGAATGTACTCACAGGCTCTGTAGGCATTGGGATGTTCCAGCTTTAGGAGATCACTCCAGGAGCTGCAGCTGCATTGTCCTGCAGCCAGAGGTTCCTGTGCCAAGGGCTGGCAGTGATTCTGCCCCAGGCACTTCTCAGCACCTTCCCAGCCCTGACTGATTGAAGCTCTCTGTGCCTCTGTGCTGTGCCCTGGCTGGCTGCAGGCAGTGCCCCAGCCCTGCTGGGCTGGCAGAAGAGCTGCTCATCAAGAGAAATGTGCTTTTGAAGCTCTTCTTGGTTACCAGGAGCTGCCTCTGTGCCAGGAGCCCAGCCCAGCTCAGCAGCACAGACACAGCACAAGGACTTTAATGAGCCTCTGGGGCTTTGGTGCTCAGGCCCTGAACATCAGTCCCTGAGAGGGAGCTGAAGAAACCTCTCCAGAACTCCAAGTCAGAATCCAACTCCAAAGTTTCTTGGACTTTTAATGGGTCCCACTGAGGGACACGACTGAGAAAGTGTCCCCAGGCCCCAGGCAGAGCAGAGAACTGCAGGCAGTGATGACAGGTGGGGACAAAGAGAAGCCAAGTCTTGGTGCCCTGGGGCACAGCAGGGTCTGTGCCACCAAGGGCTGGGAGGAGACACCTTGTCCTGAGGCCCTGGGGCCTCCTGGCACAGCCCCAGCCAGGCTGGGCACTGTCAGCCCCTTGTCCTGCCCTCAGCATCCCCCCCAGCCCACATCCCAGTGGCCTCAAGGATCTGCTGGAAGGAGTCCCTGGGGAGCCTTGCTCAGCAATGGCCCTGGGGGCTCCTTCATGCTCCCTGCAGGGACTGCAGGTTTTTCAAAGGACTTTGGGTTTGGCTTTTGCCTTGGAGTCTCTGAGAGGTTTGTGCAATCATGGCCTCCAATTATCTGCTGTAATTAGTCCCTGGAGAGGCTTTGTCAGTAACAACACTCAGTGGGGCTCATTAATGCTTCAGGGTACTTCAGTTATTTTAAGGTACTTGGTGTTTCCTTTTGATACAGACTCTGTGAGAGGTTTGTGCAATCATGGCCCCAATTATCTGCTTTAATGAGAGTCCCTTGAGAGCTTTGTACTGACACTCAGTGGGGCTCATTAATGCCTTGAGATACTCAAGGTTTTTAAGGTACTTTATGGATTTAAGAATACTTTTAGGTACTTTTAAGGATTTTCCTTCCCACACTGAGTCTCTGAGAGGTTTTTTGTGCCATCCTGGCCTCATTTTTCTCTCCTCCAAGGAGTCCATGAGGAGCCTGTGTTGGGTATCTTCCCCTTTCTGTTTTACAACAAAGATGGAACTGAAAGAATTTTGTAAGACTTTCTAAAAGCATCCAAACAAACATGGGACAATTAACAATACAACAACAACCACTAAGAGAATTAATAGTCCTGTTTTAGCTAGACATCATCCAACCCTTTAGTCCCTTGGATTGGAAGAGTTTATTGAACCAGTCTTTTTTTCCACTTGAAGCTTCTTGAACCCTTCCTTCAGTACCTGAATGCTCTTGTGGATTGACTCACTGTGGCTGGAGAGGTTCATGCAACACATGCCCTCAGAGTCTACACAGCCATGCCCATGTGCCCAGAGTAAAAACTCTATCGCTGTTCTGCAAGGTGGCATGTCTGATGGTCTCTATGTCTGAGAGCAGGCCACTCAATGTGAGGGAGGTAGCATTGGTTTGCTTACTTAACAGGCACCCAAGATGGTCTAATTGTCCTAAAGCTTTAGCTGCAGCCACCCAAGGTAGTCCAAATTGGGGGTGCTACCATCTGATACCTGGATTAAAGCTTTCAAAGCCATCTCTTTGATATCATCCAATACTTCTCTGGGGATACCTGCTGCTTGATCATCTGGTAGGCTGTGTTGTCCTTCTCCAGCTAGATGGTTGATTGTCAATTCTGCCCTTGCCTCATTATTAGCATAGTCTGCTATTAATTGATTTAGTAAACACTTCCATCCCCCTTCCCACAGGGTGTATTCTGTAGGTGACAACAACATGGTCATAATATATTTTAAATCATAGGGGGTTAAGACATGTGCTGTAAACATGGCCCTCATTAGGCCATTAAAACAAGGTAAGTCCTTCCTATGGTCTTTAGCTGCCCCTACACAGATCCTTGATTTCCCATAAACCAATGGCTGATACCTGGGATTCTGCCCCCTTCTTTTCATAACATCCAGGGGGCAATGAGGAGTTTTGAGACTATTTGCCAGTCTCCTTCCTTAACTCTTCTTTCTGGGATCCTTTCCTAGGGATCTTCTGGGGTTGAGGGGAGAGGTGGCTCTGGGGAATCCAAACTGTCTTCTGGGGAGGAAGAATAACTTGGAGCAGAAACATTTGGATTAGAAATAGTGTGACAGTTGGGCTTAGTATCTTTGACCATGGGGTTATATTGTTGCTGGAGGGTGAGGCAAAGGGCACTGCCATTTTGTCAGGTGTTGGGGAGGAAGGGCCTTGATTTAGGATGGTGGACTTCCAGGCTGGAGTTCTGGAGGCATGGCCCAGGGTGAAGGTGGAATGATTGACAGTGGGGCATGACCTGCAGTTGTGGGGGTGGAGTCTGGAGGTTCATTCAGGGTGGAAGAGAAGGTTGTGGTAGCAGGAAGTGGAGGAGCCAAGATGGAGGGAGGATGGTCAGGCTCAAGCCCAGGGCACACGATTTATTTTCAGGTTCCTTCCATCTTGAGTCTCCAGGGCATGATGCTCCAAGACAGCATGGCTTTGGGCATTGCCATCTTGGACCATTGTGGAAGGTCTGAGAAAGGCAGGTTTGATGGGGGGAGGTCATGTTGAGTTAGGAGTGACCAATGGATTGATTTTTCAAACCCACACACTGCTTGCTGGTGAAGGGTCTCAAGGATGGTGTGGAAGATGGGGAGCATGTGGGGTGCAATGGGGTCCCAAAATCCGGGGAAAGGTTGTATCCAATTTAACTCCCACTGAGTCCCAAAATTCAGTGGTATGGATTTTGTCAGCAAAGGCATCTGGAAAATTTTTAATGATCCACCTGGTGAAAATGAATTGATTTTAATTTGTTCTTTGAAAATATTTTGTCATGATCAGTGAGAATTAATTAAAGCATCCATATATGCTCCTTTCTACTTTGGACATCTGGCTGCCCATTTTTTCTTCTTTCTCTGAACAACCAGGGAAGAGCCACCACTGGTAAACCCCAAATCAATTATGGGATTTGGCAGGTGCATATTGTCAAAAAACACAGTGGCAAAATGGGCAATAAATGTTTTGCATTTCCCCAAACCCACCTGCAATCCTATGCAGGTGAAACTGTATGTTGTCCCTGATTTGATCCTGTACAAGGTCCCTTGAAGCAACAATGAATCCTGGGCCTGGCACAATCCAAAATCCTGGGGAGCTCCTGGCCTATTCATCCATCAGCTAACCCCAGCTGACGTGACTGACACAGGGAGCCCTGAATGTCATGGTCCCTGCACCCTTTGCCAAATGTCACAATGAGGGTGGCTGCAACAAACCTCTCTGGTTCCCTGACTTCAGGGTGAGGTACCCAAAAAATGAAAAGGAGCAGGATCAATGGAGTTGCCCAAAAGAACTTTAGTAACAGGGTGAAAAACAATAAACATGGAGAAGTGAGAACAGTACAAGGGGCAGGATCCAAAGACCTGAGACAAAGGGGGAAGCAACAATATATACACTTGAGGATAGAACACTCTAGAACAATAACTCTATAGGGGAAAGAAGTAACCAATAGGGGAGGAGAACTTGGACAACTCAGCATAACAACACTAAAGGCTTATGGGGGAACTCTCAAACTCACCCTAAGTTAAACAAATTATTCCCAGGGCTTGAAACTCACGCCCAGTTCTTCCAAGCTAAAATTTCCTGACTCTGAGTTAGAGCCAGGCTAACTCCCACACCGCTGCTTTGCTCTGGTCCCTTGGGACCATGTGGCCCAACAGAGCCACAATGATGTCCTTGGTTCCACGAGGCTCCACAGTGTCACAATGGTCCCTGGGATCTCTGGTGCTCTGCAGTGTCACAATGGCCTCTTCATTTCACAAGGCTTCCAAGTGTCACATTGGTCTCCATAGGAAGGAAACCACGGAGCCCCCATGTTTCAGGAGCTGATGAGTGGCAACCACCAGAGGCCAAGGCAAGTCTGATCTGTCTGTCCTTGCAGGTTTGCTTGGAGCAACCCTTGGATATTTGAAATTATGAACACGGAGTCCTAATTTCAGACATTTGTGCCTGGAGAAGAGGGACGGTTTTTTCATAAAAAGAAAAGCAAAGAGCTTTTTCCAGTGTTTGGAAAACAGGTGAATGCTGCCCCTCAGGAGTCAAAGACCAGCCAGACTTGTCTGTCCTGGCAACTTTTGTCTGGCAGCAATCCTTTAATACACAAAAATTTGGAGGTGGAATCCTAATTTTGGCCATGGATGCCTGGAAAAAATGGACAGTTCTTTTCCATAAAAAGAAGAGCCCAGAGCCCCAGTGTTTCAGGGGCAGATGGGAGTGGCCTTCCACATTCCAAGGTCAGCCAGACCTGTCAGGTGACCCCTGGGAGGCCAAGGCAGCCACACCTATTTCATGTTCCCTTGGTTCCACAGGGCCCTGCAGTGTCACAATGGCTCCTTGCTTCCATGAGGCCTTGCAGTGTCACAATGGTTCTCTTGCTTCCATGATGCCCTCAGGTGTCATAATGGCCCCTTGATTACACAAGTCCTTAAGGATCTTAATGGTCTCCATGGTTCCACAAGGCCCCACAGTGTCATAATGGTCTATTGGTTCCATGAAGCCTTGCTGTGTCCAACAGCCCCTTGGTTCCATTGGGGCCCAGTAGCCCAACAATGATTCCCTTGGTTCCACAAGTTCCCATAGTGTCACAATGGCCCCTTCCCTCCATGAGGCCCTGCAGGGTCACAATGTTCCTTTGGATCCGTGGGCCCCCACAGTGTCACAACACTCTCTATGATTCCCTGGGGCCTTGCAATGCCACAATGGTCTCCATGGATCCATGGTGCCCTGCAGGATCACAACAGCCCTTTGGCTCCATGAGGCCCTGAAATGCAGCAACGGCCTCTTGCTTCCACAAAGTCCTGCTGCTTCACACTGGCCCCTTGGGACCATGTGGCCCAACAGAACCACAAAGATGTCCTTCGTTCCGTGAGGCTCCACAGTGTCACAATGGCCCCTTTGATCCTTGGCACTCTGCAGTGTCACAATGTCCCCTGCATTTCACACGGCCCCAAAGGGTCACAATGGTCTCCATGGTTCCTCAAGACTCTACAGTGTCACAATGGCCCCTTGGTTCCATAGTACCCACAGTGTCACAATGGTCCCCTTGGTTGTTCCTACAGTGTAACAATGCCCTTTGGCTCCACAATGCCCCCACAGTGTCAAAATGGTCTCCATAGGAAGGAAACAAGTGAGCCCCCAGTGGTGCAGGGGCAGATGAGCGGCAGTCACCAGAGGCCAAGTCTAGCCAGACTTGACTGTATGGACAGATTTTGTCTGGGAGTAACCCTTGGATATAGAGAATTTTAGATGCAGAATCCCAATTTTGGCCATGGGCGACTAGACAAGAAAGATAGTTCTTTTCCATAGGAATAAAAGCACAGAGCCCCAGTGCTTCATGGTCAGATGGGAAGTGGCCCTTGACATGTCAAATTCAATGGGACCTGTCAGACAGCCTCCAGGAGTCCAAACCAGGCAGACCTGTTCCATGTTCCATTGTTTCATGGCTCCCCACACTGACAGAGTGTTCTCCTTGATTCCATGAGGTCTTGCAATGTCACAATGGCTTCTTGGTTTCATGAGCCCCAACAGAGTCACAGGGTTCCTTTGACTCCATGTGGTCCTGCTGTGTCACAATGGCTCCTTTTTTGTTTCACAGTTGGGCCCCAATGTTTGATTAGGGACCCTTGCATCCATAGGGCCCATGAGTTTGTCTCACCACAATGGTCTCCTTGATTCCATGAGGTTCCCCAGTGTCACCATGGTGTCCTTGGACCTGCATTGTCACAACTGACCCATGGCTCCATGAGGTTCTGTAGTGTCACCGTGGTCGCTGTCAGAGGCTGGATGAGATCGATGTCCCGAGACACCTTGGGATGCTCGGAATGCCTGTGTGGGGCCAGGGCCGGGTCAGGCCTTGGTTTGTGGTGGGACAGAGCCCCTGGCCTGGCAGAGCTGTCAATCACATAGCAGATGCTGCGCTAACCCCACTCTGATTGGCCCAGCTGTTAATCAATCACACACCAGCAGCTGGTGCCTACCCTGACTCTGATTGGACAAGCAACTGTCAGTCCCACCCCAGGGGTGGGGCCATGAAGGCCCAGGGCATTAAAAGCCAGAGCACGAGGCCAGCCCAGGGTCTGGATCCTGCTTTCTCTTGGGGTTCTGTTGTTAGTGAGGCTGGAACCTGAGCAGTTGGTATATATGTGAGTGTCTTTCTATAGATTTTCTGTCTTGGTGTTGTTCTTTATTTCTTCTCCTTCTAATCCTACTTACCTAGAACATTTTTGGGTAACTTAATATTTTAAGGGTTAACAGTTTTCAGGTTAAATGGGCTAAGTTAATTAAGTCAATGCTTTGATAAGAGTTTTATGTTGAAGTGGATGTTTTATTAAAACCATTGCCAAAGTTCCTTGACTGCCTATATTTTGCCTGTAAAATTTTGTGTCATTTTGACCTCTCAGCTCAGTTGGTTAGAGCATGGTGCTGGTACCACTGAGGTGTGGGTTCAATCCCTATGTGGGCCATTCACTTAAGAGCTGCACTTGATGATCCTTGTGGGTCACTTCCTACCAAGAATGTTCTTTGCATCTGCCCATGTTGAGAATATCTGGTTGGTGTTTCTCCTGTGCACCAAACTCAAGTCAAGGAACCTTTGGTTACCCCCAGCATTTCAGTGTTCTGGGGTGTTCCAGCCCTGCAGGCTCACAATGGCCTCTTGTTCCCATGAGGCCCCAGAATGTCCCACAGGCCCCTTGGTTCCATGGGCCCCAACAGTGCCACAATGATCCCCTTGGTTCCACAACTTCCCACAGTGTCCCACTGGCCCCTTGGTTCCATGGGGATCTGCGGTGTCACACAGGTTTATGACATTTGTCCCTGCTGCCCCTCACATCCCCCTGGCCCACAAACAGCCCTGAGCCACCCGTGAGGGACAGGCCCTGCTGTCCCAGGCTGGGCTCAGGGCTTGGCCTTTCTGCTTCCCCCACCCAGCCCAGGCCTTGCTCAGCATTGCAGTTCCCTGCTCAGAGCCTTTGGCTCCCTGCAATCCTGGCCTCAAGGATCTGCTCTCAGCAGTCCCTGGGGAGCCTTTGGCACTCCCTGCCCTCAGGGGGGCCCAGTGATGCTCCAAGGGACATGGGGTTTTGCTGCTGACTCCTTGAGCAGCTTCTTCAGCCTTCTCTCAGTGCCTGAGGGTCCTGGACTCAGCCCCAAATCCACCGTGGGGATCATCAAAATACAGAAAACCCTCCGGGGCTCTTTTACTTCCTTCATTTGTCTTCAGGTCTCCAGGGCTTGTGCAGTTGATTGGAGTCAGTTTGGAGCTCCTTTAAGGATGAAGATTTTAAAGTGCAGCTCATGACATTTTTATTAATAAAGTGAGTATTTTTTTATTTTCCAGTTCAGAGAAGAGCTGATAGAAGCATTCCCCAGGTGATCTTGATGCTGAATGTCTCTTCAGGAGGTCTGGGCAAACAGAAGAATGAGCCCCTTGAGGGCTGACCCTGTTTGGACAAGCTGCTCCTCACCCCCAGCCTCACCATGTCTGACATGGCCCACCTGGGACTGACATCCCTGTGCCCTGCAGCAGAACCTTGTCCCCTGAGCTCTGCAGCTCCATGTCCCAGCCCGTTGCACCATGTCCCACCTGCTCTCCTCAGGGCTCTGCCTGCACACAGGCCCAGGAGAAGTTTTCCTGTTGAGAAGGAAAGCATGGAAAAGCCTGAGCAGGTTTCCAGAACAAACCCCACTCAGGAACCACCTGCTCAGTCCAGGCTGCCTGGAATGGTGTCACCTTTCTCCAAAGGACAGAGTGAGCAGAAATGATCTCTGGAAGCAGAATTCTCTGAGTCTTGCAGCTGAATTCTCTGTCCCTGTCCTTTCCCTGGATCTCTGTTGCAGATGGAAGCTGCTGGTGCCATCCCCACCTTTACCCTCTTATTGGAATGCAAACAGATGTTCCCAGGTGTGTTAAGCAGGATCTTCTCGATGTTTCTACAAAACTTTTGTATTTTTCATGGAATGAAGGGGCCATTTTGGCACTGAGGGGGTGACGTGGAAGCAAAGAGTCAATTGTGACCCTGGGATGCCATGGATCCAAGGGGCCATGGTGACAGAGCAGGACCACTTGGATCCAGTGGTCCATTGTGACACTGTGGATCCAAGGAGACCATGGAGACACCCCCAGAACCTCATGGAACCAAGGAGACCACGGTGACCCAGTGGGGCTGCATGGAGCCAATGGTCCATGGTGACACTGCCCATCCAAGGAGGCCATTGTGACACTGCAGAAGCTCATGGAGCGAGGGAGGCCATTGTGACACTGAGGAACTTCATGGCACCAAATATCCATGGTGGCACAGGGCATCATGGGAACCAAGGAATCGCTGTTGGCAGTATGGAAACTCATGGAACCAGGGGCCCTTGTGGCACTGCAGAACCAACAGAGCTGCTGGACCTTGTCCCCTGGCCCTGCACAGCTCCTTGGGAGGCACGGCAGGAGCAGCACCCTGGGAGCCTTGGGAATGCCCCTCTGGGATCCACGGCACACACTCCCAGGGGCTGGAATTCCAGTTCCCAGCCAGGAAAAGATGTTCCTGCCCTGGAAGGCAAAGCTCTCAAGAAGGAGCCAAAATCCAAGTGGAGCAAGATCTTACAGTGACATTTCACTGCCAGCCTTCATAACTTCACCCATGGTTGTTGTAGCTCCTGGATTGGGAATTAAATCAGGGCAGGGTCTTTGGTGGGAGCTGCCCTGGGTCAAGAGAGACACTGAGAGAGCAAAAGAGCAGGCGAAGAAAGGCAGGAGAAAAAGGAGGACACAAACGCAATCAGCTGAGAAGGTGACACTCGAAAAACAAACTGGAACGGATGGAAAATGAATGGGACAGAAATCAATAATTCTGAAAGTTTTCTTTACTCTCAAAATACTTCCCAACCCCCCAGCCCAACACAATCCTCATCCCACATCCTGATATTTGGATCCCACTTCTCCCAATCTCCTTCCAACCCATCTTCCCTGGAGGCTGTGGAATTAAGTAATTTTGGCACGGGGACTGAGTTTTTTTTGAGATGGGAACAAGGCAATTTGAGGTGGGATTAGCCCTTTTGGGGTAAGATTGAGTTTTTTTCAGTTGGGATTGAGACATTTTGAGGTGACAGATCAATCCATCTTGACATTTGGAATGCAAACATATGGAGAACATTTCCTGAAATTCCCCAAGAACCCACAAATCCCCAGAATATATCTTTAAAAAATAAATTCCATCTGAAATACCTGTTAAATGGTGGGACTTTAGACATCTTTGATTAATTACTTTCTTTTTAGTCCTATTTCAGGTGTTTTTAAGTGATAAAGGCAAATCAGAAGAAAATTAAGAGCCAAACCAAAAGGATAACCAGCCAGGTGTCTTCCCAACATGGATCCAGGAAAATGTGATCCCATGGGGGATGAAGCTGGGGTGCACAAAGCTCTTCCCCAACTCAGGGGCACTCACAGGGCTTCCCCTTACCACTGCCTCCATTGGTGTTGTGTCAAGTGAGAGCTCCTGAAGCTCTTCCTGCACTGGGGACACTTTGCAGGGTGACCCCGGAAAACTGTATACAGACACGAATGGGACGGGTGTCTGCAGAAGAAGCAGCGTCTAGAGCTTTTTTTTCTAGCATCAGTGTCAATACATTGATTACAATGGAGACAGGAGAGATGTTAACAGCTGGTTCCCAAAGCTCTTCCAAAAATTCCAGTGTGACAGTATAACATAAGACAAGTCCAGCCTAAGATTCATCCATCAGTTGGGAGTGATATTGACAGTGGTTCTGTCCAATCACCTAAAGAACTTGTAACTAGGGTTTTCCCCAATGTGTTCTATTCCTTAAGACAATGGTTGGTTCAGAAGAGACACAGCACAGAGCTCTATTCATGATCCCCTTCTAATATATACTTAATATATACTTTTGGGCAACTTAATGAAGCTAAGCTAGAGGATCATTGTTGGAGCTGCTGAATTTCTCATGACCTTCCCAAGTTCTGCTGTTTTAGGGGCCTCCCCAGTGTGGATGCTGTCTTGAAGCCTGTCTTTTCTACCCTATCCTAAAGCCCTTCCCACAGTCAGGATTCCAGAAGGGCCTCTCCTCTGTGTGAATCTGCTGGTGCTGGAGGTGGGAGCTGGTCTGAAACCTCTTCTGACAGTTGGGGACACGGGAAGGGCCTCTCCCAGTGTGGATGCACTGGTGGGTCACAAGGGGGATGCTGCAGCTGAAGCCCTTCCCACATGTCCCCCACTTCTAGGGCCATTCCCAGTGTGGATCATCTGGTGGCTGATCAGGGTCAGAGCTCTGCCTTGAAGCTCTTCCCACACTCCAAGCATTGTAGGGCTTCTCCCCATCATGAAGCTGCTCAGGGACCACCAGCTCTGAGCTCTGGCTGAAGCTCTGTCCACCTTCCTGGCTCAGGGTGGGTCTTTCCTCCTCAGAGCACCCTGGGCTGGGTTTGGAGCCCCTCCTCCTGGGGGATCTCTGTGGCTTTTTCTTCCCTGTTGGATTCCTGTGTCCTGGAGTCACTCAAAACAGCCTGTTCCAGGAGGTTTTGGGCATTGGATTTGTCCTCCTGGTCTCCATCCTCAGCTCCTTGTGGGGGGGAGGAAGGACAAGGAGAGGATGGGATTTGCCTCTGCCAGAGGGAAGGGGAAGGAGATCCCCAGTGCATCCCCAGCAGGACAGCATTGACCCCAGGTTTGTCCTGCAGCCAGGGGCTGTGCTGGGCTGGGAGATGGAGCAGGGAGAGAGGGGAAAGGGAAACTGACTTCCTCCTCACCTCCCTGGGTGTCCTGGGGCTGCTTCCTTTTACTCACAGCCTCCTCCTCCATCCAGCCAAGTTTTGGGAATAGGAAATCCTGTTTGGGGAGGAAAACAAGGGAGGAGCACGTTAAGTTTTGTACTGGATTGAAGGTAAACCTGGGGGAGAATCTAAGCCAGAATTACAATTTAATAAGAAAATTAAGATCAAGGCAATGATACAGAAACACTGCCTTAAACTGACAGAGTCAGGATATAACCTGACACCCTGCTGCTCAGGGTGGTGGCTGCAGTCCCATTAAATGGTGGCTGCGGTCCTGTTGGAGTGATGAACGTGATTCTGTCAAAGCAGTGATTCTGTAGGAGGTTCTGCTCTTCCTCTGAAGGTCCAGTGGTGGTTATGGAGCTCTTGTCCTCTGGGAATCCAGTAGGCAAGCTGCTCCTGGTGTTGCAAGCCTCAGCTTATATCCAGGTAGGAATGTTTGGGTCCTCCCCCTGGGCGGAGCATCCCACAATGGGATGATGGAATTTTATCATTCCTGCAGTGACACTCAATGGCCCATTCCCAGAAGATATCTCCCCTGGAGGGCATTATCAGGGCTGAGTCATGGAAGAGATAAAGAACACTGCCCCACCTGTTTATAGCAGTTGATGAAGATGGGGATTGAAAACATGCATTTGGTTCCATCTTGCATTGCAACCCTGACCCCTGAAACAGTGGGGTAATCCCACCCCTGCTCAGGGGACAATGTCACACTTGCCCTGCCCCAGGGGAGGTCTCTGTCCCTGTCACTCCCTTGCTCTCCCCCTTTTGTCTTTCTTTCCATCTCTCTCTACCTCACCT